>BROG01000072.1:497500-635000 GCA_030159075.1 Atrina japonica | reverse complement strand
ATAAAAATTTTATAAAAAGCTAATGTAAATATTATAAACATAATACCAAAGTTAAAATGCTCAAGACGATATCGTTTCTGTCAATTAGACTTCATCAGTTGAGCTCCAATTTGAAAAGTATGTGATTTTTTCTAAAGATAAAATGGTATCATACAAGGCCAAATAATATCTCTAAAGGTATAGCCGAAATCCGTCTAAGAGTAACCACTGTAAAAATTACTAACATTTGAGGTAATTTTTATCTGCTGTAGATAACTAGCATAATTACATGAACATGGTATTAAAAATGTGTTTGTGCACTTCCTTTCCCCTTTTCTGTAAGCATTACATTTACCTCTCCTCTTTTCATGCATCCACTATTGTTTAAATATAAAGATGAGTGAAAATCATTTGATTGAACAGTTTTAAAAAGATAAGATAATCCTAGCACATTCAGTAATATGTGAATCTCTAGCGCATTATGTAACATGTGAATCTCTGCATCTATAAACCATGTATTTCTATGTCACATTTACATATCATCTTATTATGCAAGTTATATCAATATATCTGATGCATTCCCAGATAGGAGTATGTTGATGCATTGCATACAATATACAAACGAACATAATGACATTAAAAATAAAACGAAAATAATATTGATATTTACTGGTGCATTTTTACTTAGTATATAGCTTTACAATTAATATAATTCTGTCTCTCTGGATGAAAATCAGGATATAACAATTGCAATTTTATTATCTAAAAATTATTGAGGCATAAAACTACATTGTTATGATACTTGTTGTGCACTCAAATTATGGGATCAGTTGAATATAAAAAAAAACAAAGTGAAAATTCCAGTACCTCTTGGGCTCAATAAAGAACAATGATGTTTCGTAAATTTACAAACAGTGGGTGGTAAATAATGAACTGGAGTGTATAATTATTGTCATTCTGTGAATGCCTCCATGACCACACAGAGAACGGAAGTAAACTTACGCCGAACGATTTCACTGGTTTGCTCCTAACAGGACTGATCAGTTACTTACGTGTTGAGTTTGTCATGATAGAAACCATCATTATTCTCATAATAACTGCTTTGCCGGCAAAGGCCAGATACATTTTCTTATACCAGTAGTAAACTTTGGGTGGTAAAACTAGCGATTCTCTGAAATGATGAAAAACTATCGAATGAAGAAATTTTCGGGTTGATGAACCCGGCATACTCCTAAGGATAGTAAGTAATAAACATAATGACTGATTTATTTGGTCGAGGTCAATATTTTCATTTAGGAAATGTCTTAAATTGCCACTGTACACAGTATTGCAATTGCCTTCTATTTTACTAATGACCATCCATAGAACCATGGAAGGCAGCCATGTGACTCTATATACTTTATAAAATAACACACCTTAATTTTATTCTTTGTTAAATAAACCCAATTTAGTATTGCTTTGATATTATATAAATGAAATCAGTATCAACATGAAAATTAGATTAATTAGATTATTGAAATAAATTCATAACACATTATCCATGTCATATTTTAATATACATCGTATTGTTATAATCAATATTGAACATAAACACAAATACATTTGTACTGCAACTAACTTTCGGAAATGAATCATTTTGTTACTAAATTATAAATTATTTCTCTGTTTCTTTGCCTAGTATGCGTTATCAAATTTTGCATGTAAGCACACGCAAAGTTAAACCTCTTTGAACTTCGAAATTACATAGGTCTAGATGTAAAATGGTTTTTTATATTAATTGTAACATTGTTAATAAGAATACAATATAATGAAAATTCAATTTTGACTGCACAAATTAGGCCTTGTTTAAATTATTCATTTCCAATTATCCTTAGCTAGTTCGTTTTCTCGGATGTTGTAAATCCGCTTTGATATACATTGAAATTCTTAAGCATACTCATTCTTTATTATGTTGTTCCAGAATTTACAGAAATATTATGTTCACTAGGTGTATGTAACATTCCGGCTAAATAAGTTAGAAGATTGTTGTGCATGCAGCAGGTCCGGTAGCACCCGAGATGAGAAATGACATTCACCTGACGGTTAAATGAGACTTCAGTCCAATTTCACGTGTCATGGTCGGTATGTCACGTTAGAAAGAACCTTCACAGCATTAGCACATGTCGATACTTTGCGATGTCTCCATATAACTGAAAACGTATTTTCAAGATATGAAACAACAATGAAAAATATCAAATTTAATTATCTAGTGAATTAATTGAGTTAAGAAGATATCCATCGTAAAATCAAGTCTAGTTCAATAAAATAATAAAAACTATTGGTGTATTTTAAACTCAACTATAAAATCACCCATCGTGTCCTCACGGGTAATATCGTTTCTTGATATTGTTTTTTTCACCAATGTTCCTATTGTCAAGAATGGATAATCGTGAAACTCTTATTGAAACAAAGTTATCGAAAAGCGATTTTATGAAGCATTTGCTATAGTTTTTACGTTGCATTTTGGTAAGCCTTGATGAAGCAGCTATTATCGATTTGATTAAATTCGAGGTCAAGACATTTCGAAGAGCTATAATGATAACGTGTTGTCGTGTTATTGCATAATTTTAGACCTAAAGCAACTTTCAAGTAAATGAATTGCTTACAGCTATGACTATTTCATCAGTTTATTCCCTCACTTGATCTTGCTAGATTTTCTTTGCTTTTCGGTTTATTTTTCATATTGAATATAGGAATGAATCAACTCAAATTCATCACTGAAGGAACATTGTTTTCGAAAGGTGTGTTAATTACTGACCCAGCCTTTCATTTCCTGAAACACAATTTACATTATAGGCTACCTAGCTTTTGGAGCTAATTCTAGCAGATGTTTGTATATCTCAACCTTGACAGTATATAAAATCTCTGATAACAAAAATATAAATATTTAGAATGTGCAGGATACATATACAAAACTGGTGATTCTGAACAAACACGGACCTCTAGAAATCTGTAGGTGGGATCGGGTGACATTTATGTCACCCGGAGCCCCCTGTTTCAAATTTTAATTTTTATCTGAATATTTTAAATGTCACTATATCCAAAACATAATTATTATGTTTGTATATATTTACCCATTGATCGAATTCAAATAGAATTAGGGGTCTCCAAGGTCTTGTGGTTAAAGCATTGCTCGTTGAACCTTGAAGTATCTCACTTCTGCTCGGTACAGGTTCGAGCCCATCTGGAATCTAAACTGATTGTTTTCAGAAAAGTTTGCCAATTTACTTGCGGAAGGCCGGTTTCCTCTTCCCGGGCACAACAATGTAACCGTGTTCTTTCACTCACCATCATAACTGACCGTCATATAATAACTGAAAATATGCTGACTGTGGTGTAAAACTCTATAAAATATTCAAGTTCAAATGAAATACTAATGTGTTTTTTCTTTAATTCTGATAATGATACCTATTTCCTTAAATGTTATATTTCAATATAAAAGTATGTAATGATTTTATTTCTAAAATTAGCCGATATGTTTTGTTTTCTAATAAGTATTTTATCATCTATTTACATAGTTCGCGTTGTTTGCCGCATGCACAATTCAAAAATAAACTTGACCAAATATTTTATATACCCATTTCTGATAATTGCTGATCCATTGATTACAGTTTTATTCTTAAGCTTACATTACCATTATCTGAATGACTTTGACTATTTTTGTATGTTTTACAATAATAAAATAACGTGTGTCCGGAAATGGATTATTCCGCTCTAAGAAGGACTGCATTTAGATTTAATTGACATTGCTTTAAATCTTGGTGTGTATTGCGTAATATTTCTAATTATTCATGCGTAATCAACAGTGTTATGTCACCATAAACAAGTTCCATTAAATAGGAGAAGCTAGAGAAACACCAATGCCATCATCAGATATTAAACAGAAGTGTTTATGGCCAATCACAAAATGACAGCGTTTTCCATCTGTCATCATGTTTCTATAATTTTGTTTCCGGACATTTGATCTAATATTTTGAATTGACGGATGTGATTCTACAATGTAAATTTATTTAATTTCAGTTAATGCACATTATATGCACTTTCTTCCATATATATTCTAATTGCTGATTTTCTTTACACTCCTCTTTTCCTGCTTATCGTAAATAATAAATAACGATCATGTGATCTCATTGACCAATTATTATCCAGTCAACAGTGGCAATTATCTTTGTGAATCTACCCACCTCCCAATCCCACATATTACTATCCTTCTCACAAATTTTATTCATTATGATACATTTTTCAAGGTAAATCATTTAGACTGGGTAAATCACATTCCAAATAAACATTGAACATGTGGCTAATATATATATATATATATATATATATATATATATATATATATATATATATATATATATATATATATATATATATATATATATATATATATATATATATATATAAATGATCCACAAAAGTACTAAGATAAATAAATAAAAAAAAAATCACAAAGCCGAAATAAAACTCAACCGGTTTCATTATTATCATCATCAAGGAGTTTTCCTTGATGATAAAATTGAAACCGGTTGAGGTTATTTCGGCTTTGTGATTTTTATATATATATATATATATATATATATATATATATATATATATATATATATATATATATATATATATATATATATATATATATATATATATATATATATATATATATATAATCATGCTTACAATATTAAGATTAATCTTGGTGTCCGGGTAGCGCAGTGGTTAGCGCACTCGCTTTTCACCAATGCGACCCGGGTTCGATCCTCGGATTGGGCAGGGGAGTATGTGAAATGGTTACCAACCCGGATACGCTCCTGTCCTTCGGACTGAGACAGTAAAAACCGAGGTCCCGTGTCACAGTGAGTGTCTGCACGTTAAAGAACCCTCACTGCTCAATGGCCATAGGTGTCGAGCATAGGCCAAAATTTGAAGCCCTTCACCGGCATTGGTGACGTCTCCATATGAGTGAAAGATTCTTGAGTGGGACGTTAAACAACAATAAACAAACAAACAAACCTTTCTATCTATGTACATATATCATATACATTGTATGTGTTTACGAATTTGGATTATTTATTATATATATATATATATATATATATATACATTCTATTTATTGGTCCATTAGGAGTTCCGAGAAGCCAAAGTTTATTAAGGTTTTTATGTATATATAGTTTTAAATGTGTAAATGTTATATATGTGTTCATTAAATAGTATATATATTTAAATAACTGAGTATATAGTATCTTAATAACTTGTAGTATTTTATATAAAGTCTACATTGTATTGCCTACATCACATTTGATCACTTTCCATTATAAAATGTCTTACCATCAACATATCGTTTCGCATTTGTTTAAAGTTTGAAAGGAGAACGTCATTAGGTACTGAAATAAGAATAACATAATAATAAATTCAGTTACTATATAGTACAAAATTAAAACACACCCTACAATTCCCTTGAAGCCATTGAAAACAAGATGAGACATTTTACTTTCGTACATATCAATATTAACAGCTTTTCGCTACACAATTTGAGTTTGAAGAATAAGTGAAATAATTGACTTAAATTATGTTTGTTTTACCGTTGGTCCCAGGGCTGTCAAAGCTCTGTGAATGTTATTATAACATAATAATCTAATTAATACCACCTACACAATACTTTCTTACAGATGTGTTTATCAGTGGGTTGTTGGCATTGATTGCACTGCTGCGTATTTTATTTACAGATCCCAATGAAATCGGATATAAATTAATATAGCCGTCTAGTCAGATTTAGATATCATTCTTTAACATATTTAAGTATAAACTCTGCTAAAACTAACTTTTAAACATTTTTTTTCAGACCGTATCTGTTTTGGTGTCCGTTTTAACACTGACGGCCATTGCAATAGAAAGATACCTGGCGATATGTCATCCGTTGTCTCACAGAGTTTCTAAACGTAATACAATCACAGTTATAGCTGTAGTATGGGCCACAGCATCAAGTGCCAGCATACCAGTCCTTATTTTCCTCACAGTGATACCAGATTCCAAAGTTCCAGAATATATCATTTTACTGAGAAGTTGCAAACCATATAACGATAAGCAAGAATTTACATATCAGATGGTTCTTGTATGTATGTTCTTTTTAGTACCGTTGAGCCTCATGGGATTTGCGTACATCAGAATCGCCGTGTGTTTGTGGAATAGTACCACTACAGGACCGGCCAATGCGAGTATGTATTAGTAATATAGAAATGAAGATGTTTTATATAGTTCATAATACATTTTATTCAAACTCGAAACTCCCTTTTTCTTGCGATATAGGACTTATTTGGTATATGGCTAAACCGTGGACACGAGCCTATACATCGTTGTACTAAATGATAAACTATTTGAAGCCAAACTTCTTCCTTCAACAACAAAATACCCGGTAACAATAATGCAATCAACAGATGCAGTTGATGTTTATAAATGGACATTGGTTTTTTTTTAATGTTAATTTCTTTAGATTTCGGTTATTCGCATTTAAATCTAATCTATAAATCACAGACACCAAAGTATTAGCCGAAAGCAAACTCATAAGACAATATTCAAATCAGGGGAAAGTTGAACACACGTACCTCTGAAAATTCAGAGATGGAATCAGGTTCTATGGAGAAGTAATATTCCCTGTCGACAAGTTACACCCACCCTGAGTCCACATTTAAATCAAAATGAATTAACATAAGAATTATAAGCTATTAAGTCAATTGAACAACCACTATCGACCAGGCGATTCAACTTAGTGAAAGACAGTAATAGGAAATAATGTCATTATACCGACAGTAAAATTTGAGAAATGTTAAAATTAAACGCGATTTCGGTAGATCCTTGTGATATCAATTTATCAGAAAGTAGTTTGCCTTTACGCTGAAATGTTGGATCATTTGTGAGATATAAACACCATAGATTATGCAGATGCTGAAGGGAAATTCAGGATTATATATGTGAATGTGCATACTGGAAATATATGAATTATTGAAAAAAGTGATATGTTTTATGTTTTCCAGGAGTGTGTTTGACACTTGCTGTTTGAAACATGTTATGATAATTTCTCTCTGAACATTCTTCTATACAGATGAATATCAGTGTCGAAAACAGTTCGAAATCTAGTCGAAACTGTTCCCAAAAATGACCAAAATATATACCATAAAAGTATATATATATATATATATATATATATATATATATATATATATATATATATATATATATATATATATATATATATATATATATATATATATAAATATATATATATATATATATATTATACTCACTGACAAATTATTGACACAGGAATATCGAAAACCGCGTTTAATGTCAACGTTCCGCAAATTTTACTGTCGGTACAATAGCACTGCTTGCTATTACTTTGTTTCACTAGGTCAAATGTTAAGTTAGGTCTTTTCGTTGGCGGTTGTTGAGACGCCTGTACCAATTGTGACGTGACGAGGATACACTCCTCACGTATTTCATTGGACTTGACTGTCGACTCACGGCGGGTGTGACCGGTCGACAGGGGATGCTTACTCCTCCATGGCATCTGATCCCACCTCTTGGTTTCCAGAGGTCTGTGTTTGTCCATTTTTACCGAATTTGTATCAATGTCCTGGAGATTCTATTGATTTTTACTTTGGTGTCTGAAATTGTTTATATTGTAATAAATACTGTCATTAACGCATTGTAGAAATATTAGTACTGCCTTTGAAAAATATCGTCGCTTCCATATATTTATTTTCAAAACATATTGTGAAATGGACATTAATTGCAATTACAAGTGTTCATGATGTAATTACATCTCCAGTGCTAATACCAAATGTTCTGGACATGATGCTGACAGCCTTTAAATGTTTTTTTTTTCTGTTAACAGATACCCAATCAAATGCTGTTGCATCTCAAAACAGGAGTAGAAAAAAGACAGCAAAGATGTTAATTGTGGTAGTGGTCGTATTCATCGCTTGTTATCTTCCAGTGTATCTGCTTAATATACTTAGGTAAATCATGTTTTTTAGAATTTCAAAGGAATGAATCGAATTACTTGACTAATTCCCATTATGTTTACACAATGTAAAAGTACATCATTTTAGATCCATTTAATCGTGCATTTGGCTTTATCGCTCAGACAAGCATTCTTTGCAATTACCCCAAACGTGCAGGGCATGGTACCTTTGAGCAGGGTAAACCATGACCAGTGAAATGAAAGGATGTTATTCAGAATTATAATTATACTGGCATAAATAGATTACGAGTTCATGGATCGTGTTTCTCATTGTATGAGTAAAAGTCTGCCAATATTGTAGTGTTTTGTAAACATATTGGTACGTTATCAATATCAGACCAATAACGGAAAAAAATAAATATGCAATAAATCACCCTTTTCTGTCGTAATTTAAACAGATGCACCGTAATTAACAGAACTTTGCAATATGATGTTCTTTGATGGACAGGTGCGTGAGACCATTTACATTTATTATTTCATATTTTCTCTAAAATTATATTACAACTGTACTTCTTCGCAATTTCACAACACATTTCCTATCAATGTTATTATCACACAAACCAGAAGTGTGTAATGGATTACTGTACATAATCTATATCACAATGCCAGGGGCAAATTCTCTATCATATTGGTTTCACGCCTCTCATGAAATATTTACAGAATAAAAACCAATTAAACGTCCTACATCAAAGATCAGATAGAACTTTCATGATTAAAAATAATGTAATGATTCTGGTAGGAAATGCTTGTACCACAATATCTTAATAACGGTAGCCAAATCATCATATGAAGATTTTTTTCCAATTAAAATACTTCGATGTTCAACATGAGATATTTCATAGAATTAGATTCTATCATTTGTATTCATTATTTCTGATTAATTTCTTATCTACTGCACGAACAAATGTAGATTTAGTATTAATAGATGTATTATGATCAAACTGTTAACCGATGCAGTGATACACTGGGGTTACTAGTAAAAAAAAACCAGATAAACTAAACCTATCTGACTGAAGTTATAAAAAAACGAAATTCCGTACACATATTTTTCTGTCATTTAGATACGTTAAAGAAACATTTCATGTTTTCGTTAAGGGGCTATCTGTTATCATTATTCTAATAATTTTCTGTAGACTTGAAATCTTGTATACGTAAAATATAACTATGGGTTTCTTTTTTTATCTTATAATAATACTTTGCAAGTTTGCATCTGTTTTTTATTTTCAAACAATTTCTTAGTATACCGATCCCGTAATTAACACGATCATAACTGAGACCAGATGTAAAGTCACGTGACCATTAAATAAATTACTTTATGCTTAGAATATACGATAATCAGATTAATCCACATCAAAATATTGGTTCAGTACAAATCTCACGTATATATTTTTGTAATATGATTAAAAGTAAAAAGCAAACTAATGTGCATCTTAGAGATGAAAATGATTGTACACTTAATCTACTGCGTTTTAGATGCATTCTTTGTAAGACATTTTATCACTTTGCCATCTATAAAAAAGGTCATTGACACAGTCTTTATTTATCAGTAGAACTGATAGATTTGTTTATAGATGAAACTGTTTTGACATTATATATAATTATACAGTCGAACAAGAATAAATTGAAATCGAAGTGGGATTATTATTTTTTTTAAATAAAAAGGGGTTTCAAAATAGCCGAGTTATAACTTTAATAAAAGAAATTCGACGGGGAATCAAAATAAGTTCAAATAACACGAGATTTCAATGTAAGAGGGTTCAGGTTAAGTTAGTTTGACTGTATATATCGTTCATGTCGTTTTTATATGTCGTTATATAGCATGCATCATACTGCTTGATGATACACATTTCATTTTTCCATCTCATTTTCTAATCTCATTGATAGTTATATGTTCCGGCACCTGTAATTAATTTATTTGATTTTTAGGTACGTAGGTGTAATGTACACAACAAAGAAAGACACCGTGAAGTCGGTTGCCTTGTTGTCACACTGGCTGTGCTACTTTAGTTCTGCTGTTAATCCGATAATCTACAACTTTATGAGTGGTAGGTATTGTCTGATTGAAAAAAAAAAACGTTTTCATTATCATACAAATGATTCTATTCACTTTACGGTTATGACAAGTTTCACGGGGAAAATGTTTTATTCCTCACTGGATACTTGCAAGAATGGTGACAAGTATGACTGATCCCTTTTCTTAGTGTAATTCCAAAGTAGTTATGCTTTATAACTTAATTAAACTCGCCTAAGTCAGAAAAGCGTTCATGATACTAGACCACGCCAGACTATATGGATTACACTAGAGTCTTCGTGATATGTGATTCGAAATGCATAACTTACAGGTGGTTAGAGATGCTCTATTTTGTGATTTTGCAATAGAACCATTATGATATTGGCATAGAACTGCAGCTTGTTTTCGGTGATGTAAATGATATATTTCTTCCCTTGCATTTCTTTCTTTCTTTCTTGAATCTTTAGTCATTTTCTCCATGAATTCTTGTTAAATAGAACAATATGTGTGCGTCATATCCGGTTATATCGTATGCATGCAAGGTATGGTGCTACCTATATGCAGTTTGAAGTCTTAATCCATCTGTATTAAAGCTATGTTCTACTAAACAAAGCACTTAATTGACCACCTTTGCCGAGCAGACGACAACTAAAACAGGGTAATAATGACAGTAACGACGAGTAATAAGCTTGGAATCGTCACTAAATAAGTTTAATGGTCGATACAGGAATCTTGTTTAACAATATGAAACCCCCTCTCAAGAATGTTAGATTGCATACCATATACAGTGACCTCCTTTCGCCAATCAAATCAAAAACTAAGAAAAAGATAAAAAAAAAATCACCGAGCTTTCACCGACCTCAAGAGGATTCCACGTATCATTTTTTACCAGAGTGGCATGCTGTCATGGGGACACTGACTGCTTCCGGACACCTGGTCCCATCTTGTTTGGGATTCGCAATTGTTCATCGTGTTACCACCATTTGTATCTAGTTTGTCGTATTCTAATGGACTTGTAGTTTCGATTATCCATTGGCACTTCTTTATTTTTACTTTATCAAAGCAGTATATGTAAGCACTGCATTGCATTTCACAGACTGCAGTTTACTTATCGCTCAAATGCGTTTTTCGGTGTAGCATCATGTTTCCGATTAGCTGTGATACCAATCCTGTTATTTTGTGAAAAGAAATATTCATAGAAATGTCAAATCTTGTTTTATATTCATTGGTTTTATCACCCTGTTTCACCACGGGTCATAATGTGGACATATAAGGACTGATATCTTAATAGATGGCTGATTTACATGGCAGTACTTTTAACATAGAGCTATCTTAAGTCATAAATCTGACCAAGACACAGTTCGTGAATATAACAAAACACCTCTTTAATACTGTGTGTTATATCGTTTCAATATATAAACTGTAAATAATGCGTTTTAATGTTTCCAGTTTGTTTTGTCATTAGTTTTGCTACTTGACCAGCCGCCACCATATAACTGAAAAATTTGTGAGTCTAGAAAAATAATCACCAAAACCAAAAATGAAACAATAAAAGTATCTAGTAGTAAGTGAAATACTGTTCCAAATCTGTTTTATACCCATCCTGGAAATTAGGTTTAATGGAGAAAAACTAAGTTTAACTACGCCAAATACTCATTTATGTGCTGTTGGCGCAATTAAACCTAGTTTTTCTTGAGAAAAACTAGGTTAAAATCGTTTTTTATTTTGGCGCTGTGAAACTTGACTTTTCTTCATTGGGCCTAGTTTTTCTCTAGTCAATGTGGGTTACTGGGAAAACTAGATTTAACTGATAGAGCACACCGAAATCACTAGACTAAGTTTTCCTTAAAATAAAGCTAGTTTTCTCAGTAAAATCTTTTTTTCAGTTAAACCTAGTTTTTCTCCAGTTAATGTAGTTTACGAGTTTAACGTAGTTTAACCTGGAGAAAATCTATGTTTAACTGAGAATTAACTGCGCCAAAATCATATTAATACTCAAGAAAAACTAGGTTTTACTCATTTTTTTTATTTTGGTGCAGTTAAATCTACTCTTTCTCAGTTAAACCTAGTTTTTCTCCAGTTAATGTACTGAGAAAAACTATGTTTAACTGGAGAAAAACAAGGTTTAATTGAATAATGTGGTTTTGGTGTGCTAAGTGGGGTGTGCAGGGTAATCCTTTTATTAATACATTCTCTCATCTCCAGTAAACGCGGGTTCGAGCTCCGCTAAAATCTGAACTGATTTTGTGAGAAGGTTTGCCAATTGTCTTGCGATAGGCTGGTGGTTTCTGTCAGATGCACTGTAACTGGGTTGCAAGTAATGAGTGTAGGATGTAGTTTACATTTCCTTTTAGGCAGAAGCGTAAACACGACGTTATGCAATCGGAATTTAATAAAATTGGTCATGCTTTGTAAATAACACTATTATTAGTGGAGATATATTGCCCATCACATATCCATTGTATCCATTGTCAACGGTAGCATTTAGAATTAAGAGCCCAATCGAATACAGTTCTTAGAAAATATCACACATAAGAAATTCCGTTATTTACATTTGTAAAACACAATGGAGATTAACATGGAATCTGTGAATTTATCATATTGGCACGAAACTACATAATTATTTCCGGAAAAAGTTTCAGCACTTTCAAAGAAAAATGATATAGTTTTTTTATATGATATGTTCATGCTGTGCATGCAAACAATCGTAGTTTAAAAGAAATACTTTGATCAGCCATGTGTTCTGTATACAAGCAGAACAAAAAGTAACAATATACTTCGTGCATTGAACATATATAATACGTTGTAGAACAATGTCACATTCAAATGAATATGACATCTAAGCCTATTGATCTCTAAACATTTTCTGTTGTCCATTGTAGTAGTATTCGGAAGTATTTGCGGTAGCAATACGTTTTGATACTGATGGAATGTGGGCAGCGCAAAAGGTCGGGAGAACAGTCTTACACTTATTCAGAACACGCGCGCGCGCGTGTGTGTGTGTGTGTGTTCATAAACGATGAGTAATCTTTAGAAACCTATTTTTTCCGGTTTGATGATATATATTTTCGCCTTTAATCCACGTCAAAATATATTAACCACCATGTTTCACGATGATTCCGTCTTTGATATTCATAATGGACATTACTAATGTACACCATTAAAACAGAGTGCGGGAGGCGGACACAAGATTACTAAAACAAGATGTCCATCGAGGCAGACAGTCCAATTGAGATTGTATTAAACGCCATAAAAATAGGTTAGAAATCCTGAACAAGTATCAGCAATGTTGTTATGACCATACTAATTAGTGGAAACTAACCAATGACAGCTTAAATAAACAAGTATTGAGTGCAAAGACCTAGATGTTGTTTGCGTATGTTACTTACCATGGCACTTTCGAATACACAAAAAGTCAAGTCAATAGTCACTCGATATGATCGACATGCATAACACTTAAGTGAAAGTCGAATACGACCATATGCTTAATGGAAATTGAATGATTGAGTCATTCACAAAAGACTTTAAATGAAGCAGAAGTAGACGATCGATATTGAAAAAAATGAAAAATAATCTAAAATTTCCAGGTAATAGAAACAAGATGCTATCTTTTAATCTAACTGAGGGTTAGACCGTATTAGATTACCTATAACCGATATCTCGAAGATTCCAAATAAAGTATAAGTTCAGTTTTTTTTCTCTTTGGCATTCTATGTATTAAAGATATCTGATGGAAACGGAAAGACGAAACTCTGAAATGAAAAATTTGTCTAGAGCTGCAGCAATGCATATCAGTACTATTTACCGCAGTTGATTTTAAATCTTATTTCTTAGTTCAGGTATACGGAGAGTATATAAATAGAACTTGTGTTTAAATATAGATGTAGAGGTGATAAAGAGATCGAACATAATTACTGTTTCTCCTATATTTTCTGTATTTTGCAATATTCTGTATAATAGGAGTCATGGAAATAAACCGGAATCTTAGTCATACATTTCATTAGCAAATGTATTTTCTATGTTGCGTTATTGAATTGAACGTTCTTTTCAACATTTGATGTAAACGTTTCAGGGTTTTCTTTTGCACTAATATAAGCGAAATAAATTGAAATTTTAACTTATTATTTATGGATTATTTGATTTTAAATTCAGTATTGCTTTATATTGAGACATTGGTTGCATTTTTATTATACCATCTGCACATGTAACACAGTACAAAAGTGTGATAATAGTAGGCGAAATTCTGAATAATTGCATCAAGAAGTCTTTCAGATTTCATTTTGTTTTATATACTGCCAATATTTATTTCTAAACTAGGCCAAGGAAATTTCTCGAAGGCGAGGTGGTCTTTAGGCGACGTTTCACTGTTTTTATTTCCCCAATCTTCCCCTGCCTTTCCCGTACATCAGTTTTATTCAGTGAAAGTTATACAGAATCATGATTTCTCGCTAACTTCAACAGAATAACATTAGAATGAAGCACCACTTCAATAAAATTTCTTTCTTTCCTTTGTAATTATCTTTTTTCTTCAGGAAACTAGTCTTTGTAGCACTTTTCAAGACTGGACATCGGTATATAAAAGATATCGATATTAGATTTACAAGCTAGATGTATTGAATTGAATATAAGGAAAACCAAAGTAACAGTGGCTTCAGACATGATTTTACCAAAACTCATCGTAACTTTAATATCATGATATCAGTCTCGCCAAATTAACTCTGCATTCCCTCCCGCGTTTCGAGATCTTCGTGATGGTAGAACCCTTAGGTTTGTTAAATTGTCTTATATCTGTTTCGAACGTTGAACAAGAAGCATTTCGTTAGTGGACGATTGCTCCATCGACCACTTCTATTGAATCAATTTAAAAAATATAACTTCCTTTAATGGCGAAGATATTAACATATGATGCAGCTTACATTTGGTCAATGATAATGGTGTATTTCTACACGGACGTTCCTGTGTTCGTTAGTTTTATTAATCTAGTGATAATATCATACATGATGAATTGATTGGCTTTTAGCGATTATTTCAGAACACTCGTACAGCAATATTCGGAACCTCTTTTAGCGACATATAGTATTAAGGTATAATTAATTCAGGATGAAATACGGTGTAGTTATTAGAACGAAAAGAGTACATGACGTGTAATCAAACATCTGGTAAGCTTCATATATGATGCTTTTGTTTCATCTTCCACATAGAGGTTTAGTCTACCTGGAACCCATCACAATCTGTTTCATCACTTGTGTTGTACACATTCCGGTTAATTTACATAACTTTCATGACATTGTTTTATATCAATCAGCTTACTAGAAGAATGTTCCAATTATACTTTACGTTAATGATCAATCCAAAATAACGTACCCACTTACAAACTATGAAATATAGCAGATGTAGTGTTGCAACGTAAAGTAAACACATGTTGCTTTTTACAAAGGACAAAGTAAACAACGTTTTCCTCCCTGCTTCGATACAAGTAGATAATAAAGGTAAAATATTTGTAACATAAATATGTACCTGGCTACGTCTCGTGTCGTGTTGGTGCAACAAAAAATCAACTGCAGTAGTCCTCAAATGATGAATTTTTCTTATTTCATTCTAATCAAATGCAATGGATGCCGACGTTAAAACATTGATGTTATCTATATTAACTCGTAATGATAACGATATGTACAACACAATTAATCATATAAGATCTATGTAAACTAAACATATTATGTATGCCCAATATTACCAGATTTGTATATGTATCCTGGACGCCCTGTGGATTTATACTTTGGTATCAAAGGTTTTAACTTAAAAAGGTAATTAGATACTGATTTTGCTTATGTGTTTACATACAACATTAAACAATACTGAAGTTCAATTTACAAACTATTTCCAGTTATGAAATCAAAGACATATATCAATTATTTTGCAAACAAGTCTCTAACAGCATTTGTTGATTTTTCCATACATTACACAGCGTACTCTGTGATCAAATGCCAGTGAATCCCTCTATGTGATTAGATTCACCTTCCCTATAAAGCAAAGAGCTAAAACATTGCATGACGACATCTACTTACACTATATAGAATGTGTACATGGAATACTATATAAATAAGATTGAAGAGACGTTGACTTTTATCACTGTTTTACATCACGAGTTCATCACTTTTATGTCGGGATAACACTTTTCATTAGCAGGATTCTGAAGTTTTAGTTTATGATTTGGACTTATATCACAGTTAGGATTCTTTAACATGCCCGACTTCCGTGATACGTGATCATTCGATATTCCAGTCTAAAACGTTACTTCATCAGAAACAGTCACTAACAGACAACTAGCGAGTTGTTCCGTTACGTCACGGTTCGTGATAATAGTATTCAGTTTAAATAAAACAGTAGGTCACCAGTACTCCCAGTTACGCAGTTTACCGTATATATAGACCGAAATTTAAAAGGGATAGGTGTCAAATTCGAAAAGCAGCCTACAAGACAATCATGACATTTGTTTACATATGAGAGAAATTGATCTAAAATCTATGCATCGCAAATGAACTGAAACACAATATCTCTGAATGTCTCCAACGTAAATATTACGGACTCATAAGTGACCATGTTTACTTTTCTGCTGACGTTACGTGATCTAAATACAACCTTTTCTAACAAAATTGAACGGAAACGATCAATTCGAAAATGGTTACTTAAGACGTTTGATGCATGACCAGGGACAACAACACTTACTACCCAGAAGCACTTAGCAGTGACATTAATTTTTATCCTTTAATTATTATAGTACATGCAAATTTACCTTATCTTTGGGTCATGTGTTAAATGAATGTGTTGCGTAGCTATTTTTATATATTGGATCCAAAATGCAAAAACATATAACTTTCTTGAAATATTCGATAACTGTTTCAATGTATATGCAAACAGTGATTATTAAATTGGACAATTTATTTCAACACAGAGACTAATATTGTCAAGATGATGAACACCATTTGAAAATCATGAGGACAAGTTAAATTTGATAGAATTCAGGACAATGTCAGAATATATAAAACACAGGTTCCAAAGTATTGACATCTAGGTAGTCCAAGGCTCAACGTATAAATCTATTGCACATTGGACAAAATGGAATAGGATCTTGTGCTATACAGGATTAAGAGTCCCCCGTAGGTCTAATCAAATGTTTTGTTGCTTAATGTCCAACTCAAGAATCTTTCACTCATATGGACTATAATCAAATAAAAACAAGTCAGTCATTGGTCTTCTTCACTATAGGTATAGACGATTCAACCATTCCCATCGAACTTATAACAACATTTCTGTTAATAGAACATATAAATTCCTAGCGTGTTCATTTGCCATCTGTAAAATTTGCGTCATACATGTAATTAGTTTAAACGCCATCCCACCTAACTCTGTGACAACAACCTATCAGATAGTAGTTTAAGACTTAGTCACAATCGGCCCCACGGGTTTTGAGACCGTGCGTGCTCTGTGTTTTTCGTTGCAAGTGAGAGTCTTTAAGGTCGTGGGGGGGGGGGGCAGAAAAAAGTAGAAGTCAACTCGTAAGTTGGGAGTATCAACGAGGTATGTTATTGGGAAATCGTTTGTTCGACATGCTCAACATCCATCCTACGTGCTTATGGGCAGTCTGCATGCTCGAAATTTTTCAAGAAGTCCGTGCGAAGACCAATACTTGTTTATTAGAAGAATTAGGGTTTAATACGAATTCTGGTAATCCTACATACACACGTAGCTCACTTTCAAAGGACGGAATCCTTCAAAATCACGTTTCACTCTCCTTTGATGCACCTACAATCGATACTGATTTTGAGCTACCATATTTATATTGGATGTCTATTCATAAAACCCCATATAAGCAGAGGTACACAGCATGATCCAGAAAATGTTCTACCAAACCTTTATCTTTACTCCTTACCAAGATATTGACAGCCGTTAAGGAGAAACTTCAGCAATAATGTACAGTCGCGTATTTCAGAAGAGGTGTAAATCAGATGTAGATACCTAAAAATTCTAAATAACTTAGAACATTTGAAGGCACACAATTTTTCTCAAATTCACAGAATCAAAACATACGACTTCTCTACTTTTTTTAATCATTTTATTGACAAAAACACAAGAAATGCCTGCTTACACTTATGGTTCCCAAAACAGGTATAGGCTACATGTAAGACACCACACAAACACAGTAAACACAAAGTACAAATATACCTGGTACAAGTAATACTTTGAACTTATTTTTAAGTATGTATATATATATATATATATATATATATATATATATATATATATATATATATATATATTTTTTTTTTTTTTTTTTTTATTTATATATATACATATATATATACTTCTCTACTCTTTACATTACATGCTGAATCAAAAGCTGCAGTGTCCTTTCATTTGATGTTTAGATATAATTGTGTCAATTAATAATGACATTTTCCTATGTGACATATCCCAGCGAACTAGAAATTTAAGATACAACAGAGTCAAGCACACACGCTTCATATTTAGACATTTTACTTACTATTGACAGAGACGGGATATTGGCAACTAAGCTATACGACAAACACGATGGTTTCGGATTTCCTAACGTATATGTTCCACATTTAAGTAGTAATATCCCACAATCACCCGCATGTGGAGTTTATATTTCACAAATGATCCGATATACCAGGGCGTGTTCAACATATGAACATTTCATTATACGTGTAAACTACTCACTGACAAATTATTGACACAGGATATCGAAATCCGCGTTTGATGTCAACGTTCCGCAAATTTACAATCGGTATACTAGTCTTGTTTGCGATTACTCTGTTTCACTAGGTGAAATGTTGAGTTGCCTTCTCGTTGGAGGTTGTTGAGACGTCTGTACCAGTTGTCACGAGGATTCGTTCCTCGCGCATTCCATCTGGACTTGACTCCTCCATGTCACCTGATCCCACCTCTTAGTTTCCAGAGGTCCGTATTTGTACATTTTTACATGATTTATATCTATATCCTGGACATCCTAAAATTAATACTTTAGTATCTGAGATGTTCTATATTGTGACTGAGGCTTAAACCTATGTATATGAATTGATCATATGTTAAGCGGGAAATATAAACAACATATTCAGGCAAATAAGGATAGATACTCAAATGTAGAAATATCACAATAAAGCAGAGGAAATCTGAACTAATCGCGTTTGACGTATACATCTATCATTTGTGTCTTTAATAAGTAAATGTCCCTGTAGGAATACTATGTGCTAGATTTTACGTTGTCTTTAGTTTCTTGTTCACATAAATTAGTATGAACATTATCATCATTTATCGACAAAAGGTCGTCGATATATGTAAATATAAAACTGAAGGTCACAACTAGCATTTCTCGTCTTCTGATTCTGAATTTTCATAATGAGGTGTGCTTAATAGGAACAGTCAGCTAATAAAGAGGCACAAGTGGTTCCAAAATACCTAAAATTTGCTTTATCAATTGGTCTGAAACTACCAATAATGAAACACATTTTAATAGAAGAAACTCTAGCATTTTAGCATTTTTATATTCATTTTGTTTTCATTTGAAAAATAATGTAACGATTGGCGTTTGACGAAATTAGTGTCATGGATACCAATGCCTAATAACAATTTAATTTGTGGGTACCAATTTTCCCCAAAAAAGTGGCAGATTATTCCAAAAAACCTATTTTTAAATTTTCATTTGCAATTATTAGTTAGAAAGTAAAAGGTCATATTTGATATTATGAAATTAAGAAAAGCGGGGAGTCTGTAAATTTTCTACTAGCTGGAAATCCTTAGTGTCTACTTCTAGAATAAACAGATGATACAGACAGGAGCAACATATAAAATTCTCCATGACAAATTAGTTTCCTTATATTCACTCTTTGAGAATATCGATATATTAGCATAATATTATCATTGAGAAAGCCCATTAAAGAGTGAACTGTATTTGTATGTTAATGTTTTACCTTATAAAACTTTGAGTTTCAATTTCAATTATAATGGAAACAACATGACATCATTCCATATTTACCAGATTTGTACCTATATCCTGGACATTCTAAAGATTTATGCTTTGGTATCTGAATATTTTTAAATCAAGAATAGTATAATCTTTAAAAAAATATTTATCAATCTAATTAAAGCGATTGTCGTTTGTGAAAATTGTCAAAAGTATTTTATACTTATATTTTTGTAAGTCATAGATATTAAAGAATTTCAAATTTTATTGGTCGAAAAGGTTTTGGAAAGGTAAATCTTGTAAACTATATTAATCTGACCTAACAAAAATGCATTTATTCATAGAAAGGTTTCTTGTAGAGCTTCTCCCATGCGATCATTGCGTGTTTACCGTTAGTGAATTATATTGACAGAACAAACTGTCCCTATGTATTCTTTTAACAAATCATGAAACAGCTTCGACGTACATTAAAATTGTTGCTTATATCTTAAAATAGCTCTATCCCTTTCCCGAAAAAACAAAACAGATATTTTAAGCAAAGGCAAATTTGGTTTTATTGACAATATGTCACAATAATTTAAAGGGGGATTAGCTGCATTTTTCCATATTTTTCTTTCCTTTTTACTTCTTGAATTAATACATAAAGGGATATACACAAGCATACCAATTCTTCAGTTTCTATATATCTTGTGAAAATTGCTTGCGAAACCCATGTTTGGCACTTTTTCAATTGCAATTGATTAACAGAACCTTACTATTTGCATGTTAATACCACACTGGACCTGACCTTATTTCTATACAATATATAGGTATATAAGATTTATCACACCTGTTCATGGCTCTTATTTGTTATTTTACATCAAGTACAAGTAGTAAAAATAGCAAAAATGAAATAATTGTTTTGGTAAACACAGCTAATGTCCCTTTAACGAAATGTCCTATTCTATTTGTAGAAAAGTTTCGTAAAGAGTTTCGCCAAGTCTACTCAGGCTTTAAAATATGTTGCCGATGCTGTAATGATAAATCGATACGTAAGTTTGATTTTTTATTTATAAGTATTTGATTTGTACAATACATCCATATAATATAGTATAAGACTAAAGAATTACAAATAAGTTCTAAATCCCAAGTACCGAAATATGTACAACTTAGTCATACTAAATGCTACAAAAATAATATGATCTGATGTAAAACTCATCCATCTAAAAAGATGGCAGAGGCCTCCATGGTGGAGTGGTTAGAGCAACGCGTTTTGAACCAGTAAGTCTCACACTTCTGACTGATTTTTTTGAGAAGGTTTGCCAGTTTTAAAAGATAGAAATTACAAATTTGTTCTAAATTCCATATACAGAAATATGTCATACTTCGCACGGTCCTCCGTGGTCGAGTGGTTAGAGCATGGCGCTTTGATCCATGGAGTCTCTCACTTCTTGTAAGCGCAGGTTCGAGGCCCACTGGAACCCACGCTGATTTTTGTGAAAAAAGGTTTGGCAGTTTACTTGAGGAAGGCTGGTGTTTTTTTCGTGAAAAATTGTAACCGGTTTGTCTCCTCCATCATTAAAAACTGGACGAAACTCAATAATTGAGGAGTGCAACCAGAAAAAAGTGTTTGAATTTTTCACAGAAATAATACATTTCATTTTATTGGTTTTACGTTTCAAATACTATCAAGAAAATAAAATAATACCAATTGCTAATTTCAAGGTACTACTCCTACGAATAGAATCTATTATTTAGCGTTGTATCTTAAGAAGTATTTCTCATCTTATTCATGGCTCATTAATTGCATTTTTCATCCCTCTATTCAGAACGATAATAATTGTTTAATGTAGCGTTGTACACTATTCAAAATTCATATTCAATTCAAGAGATCGCAAATATTCGACTGTTCAGACTTCAATGATCCATTATAAGTTATAATATATTTCGAAATATGAAACCAGTTAACTTAAAAACATTGATATTTTTGAAAATGTTTGAATTTATCAGAGAAATAATACATTTCATTTTATTGGTGTTATGTTTCAAATATCATCTAGATAATCAAAATAATTAAATCATACCAATTTCTATTTGCAAGATACTACTCCTACAAATGGAATCTATTATTTAGCTTTGTATCTTTAGAAGTATATCTCTTCTTATTAATGATTAAGTAATTATATTTTTCATCCCTTTATGCAGCACATTATGTGGATAAGAAACGTAAACGGTGAGTATCGGGCAAAATGAAATATTTGATTGGTATGAACTAACGAATCGTTCTGCTACAATGCCGTAATCTTGTCATTTCCATATTAAGTTATGTTTCGTGTTTAATTACCCCACTGCTGATTGTTTATACTGTTATACAAATTATGTATGGGGTTATGCCATATGTTTGTTTGTATTTAGTTATAAATTGGATGTTATACTCTTCTTCACTGCGTTTATACGAATATAAATTAAATTAATATTTAAAGAAAAAACAATATATGGTGCTCTGCTCGCGTGAAATTAGCAAAACCCAATTTAGTATTAGTATAAGTATTATTATTATTATTATTATTATTATTATTATTATTATTATTATTATTATTATATTATTATTATCATTTGTGACATATATAACATACATTTGTATAATTAGTATAATGATACATGTATATACATTTTATGTTTGATATACATGTGCATTGTATATATATAAGTATAAAATGATTGTCCAAATACTTCTGATACATTGTTGTGATAAAGCCTATCTATCTCAATAAAAATATAAATAAACATGTAATAAACAGGTAAATCGTCAAGGCGAGCAGGTTAGAATGACCGTTAACGCCAAATCCGTAGTATTTATGTACTCGTGTCACGTGACTGAATACAATAAAGGAAATGTTCGATTATCTAAACATCTCAAAATAAAAAAAAACTTAATAACAAATTTAATTTTTATGATCTGCAATTTGGGAATGTTCTTTCCTGCGTGACACCCGGTCCCACTTTTTCATTTTCCAAAGCTTCTTGTATGTCCACCTTTCACAGTCTTTGTAATTCGTGTGGTTTGTGTCTGTTAGGTATCTATGACACATGGTTATGAATTTCTGGGTCAACTTGGCCTACTCAGTCAATCAGATTTTACACTTAAAGGGGGTATTAGCTGTGTTTACCATAACATTATTTCGATTTTTTTCTACTTTTACCACTTGAACTTGATGTACAATGATAAATAAAGAGGCTTTTTCTAAAACATTTTTAACCACTCAGATTTATATACAACAGCAAAAGGAGACATACACAGACATACAAAATATCATATACCTATATTTTTGTGAAAATAAGGCCAGGTACAGTGACGTATACATATACAAATCGTAATATTTAATTACTCATTTGAAATCGAATAATTGCCACACTGTGTTTCTAAAACAATTTTCTAAAATGTATAGGAATCGAAGAATTTGTATGCCTGTGTGTATCTCTTTTTATTATATTGTATATCAATCAAAGTGGTAAAAAAGAAAGAAATGTTGGAGAAAACACACAGTTAATATCTATTTAAATTGCTATTTGGCAATGTTTTTTCCTGCGTGACACCTGATCCCAATTCTTTATTTTCTAGAGCTTCGTGTATGTCCACCTTTTACTATCTTTGTCATTCGTGTGGTTTGTCTCTGTTAGGTATCTATGAAAAATAGTTATGAACAACTGACTAACAAAATTATGTAAATTCTTCAGTCTTGTACATTCATTTCCTCACCTTATTTAGAAAACACATCATCTATATCGGCATACGGTAATGTTATGGGTCTAATTTATTTTTTGTTCTCTGTAGATATCATGGTTCAAATTTAACAGTAGTGAGCTAGTAGTGAGACCAGTAACATTAACAGCTGACTACCAGTAGTTAAGGTTATGCTTCAACTAGTCAGATTGACTAGTTGAACATCTGTATAAACATTGCAGTATAAACATGAACAATGATTAATGAATGTCTGGAAGTGTATGTATATTGAACACCAGAATTACCCGACCAGCCTTTTCCGCACCTCAAACCTGATATCATAGTTGCTTTGACTCATGAGAATATAAAAAACACAAAAAACATAACTTACTAAAACTACCAATTGGCTATTTACGGTACTGATTCGGTAAATATATAACGTCCACTACTTTCCAGCCACCAATACATGTCGTCTGACGTAAAATCGTAAAACCGCATCTCAGAAAAATATATTTTGTTGTTATTGTGTCGTATATGTTCTTTGTAGCGTCATATACATTATTTTACCAAATCATCGACATATATCGATGTTATGACTTTTGACTTGTGTCTGCCATTGATAAATTAGGATCTGTACTTTTACTTAGCAACCAGTTTAATATTGAGGATAGTAATTTACTCGTCTAAACCTACTTACCGACAAACTACTTGCTATCTGTTGACGACACCCCTAACAATATGAGGGTTTCGGATTAGAGGAAGTGCCATAACTAAGTATTAACAGTCACTGTTTCATCGTACAGCCCTAACATCGAGTCTCTCGGGTAAAATTTAACACCAGTGTTCTGGTTTTACGAAAGGACACACTAACGACTTGCGACCTTTTTAAAAAAAAAGTTGGGACTTGTGACTTACGACCAAATCAGGGCGGGTTTTGTGACCACCCATAGACAGGGCGCATACCGAAGTTATTTGTGTTTGTGTCATAATTTGTTTATGCAAATGTAGCAAGTAACAGTATTTATAAACTATCAATATCTTATTTGAAAATATGTCTCAAGATTTTACTTAGGCCAAGGTTGACGAAACTATCCCGAGTTTCCAAAGAACTTAAGACTTTTAATTTAAGACTTACGACTTCTTGATAAAACGTGTCCCAGGATCCAGCATCATAACAATGCGATATGATAAAAAATCCGTATCATCAGTAAAAATATATGGGCCTTTAGATGAAGCTTGTAACGAAAAATATTGGCAGGAATTACCATTAAATAACAAATTTAGCGACAAAAAGTGTACGTATGTCGTCATCGATTTAGGTGTTACATTCCGTCTAATGATAGATCCTCTATGTTATCCATTTTCAATAACTGATGAAATGTACCAGTATAAACAAACTTAATATTTTAAGTATTTGATTAACTTTTAAAACGTTCCTTGTATGTATGCTTTTAAATTTCCCCAAATGTCGCTATCTACATCTATATACATGTACTGTACTACAAGGTATCTAGCTAAATATCACTACCATTGATATCGTTTTCACATAATGTGCTTTGCACATGTATTATAATTAGTGTGTAGGATGTGTGGGATGGGGATGTGTATGTGTATAAGAGTGTATGTATTTGCGTGTAAATGATACCTTGCTCATAGTAACATAGCTTTGTGGCAATCCGATGCACATTTACTATTACTAATAAATGCTTTCCGAATCAATTAGATGAATTATTTCTGTTCAATTTAGATCTAAAGTAAATAATTATCACAGAAATATGTTTAACATTAATAATATTTACGAAAACCTGTTAATTCTCTTATTTTTTATATTCCAAATTCGTTATATCGACTTAGTTAATTTTAACAATTCGTAGTATCGAATATAAGCTAAAATTGTAACATTTTCAACCTAGTATACTCGTTTTAAGAACTATGTATCCTAATACTACGACATAGTCACATAACTTACTTATTATAACTACCTCACTCATTAGTTATAACAAGCTCTCATTATACAGAAACATCTAGATCTCTTGACATAATTAAACAGACTCTGTGACCCTGGAATTTTAATCGAAAACATAGGTTTTCTGCTGAAACAGGGATATCGAAAAAATTAGACTTTTCCCTAGTTCTATACGTTTCTGCTTTATGTTAAATTGTCCCAATTCAAGTATTGTTTACTGTTATCAACTAAATCAAATATCATTCTTTATATTTGTAATTAAAATTGTACTTTGTTATGACACGGCATTGCGATGCGAGATTATCTCGTATGAGTATATTTGTAGCTACCGGAAATAGCAATGTTACGCATTTTGTGAACTACAGACAAGGAAAGTTACTTTTAGTTTTAGTTTTGAAGGACTTGCAAGAAGCACTGTGCAGTCGTTTTCATAATTTGGTCTGTACCATGGCCAATGAATTGTTTGGATATCGCCTCTGTTTTTCATCGCAACTCAGTAATCAAGATGTTTACATCAAAAAGTTGTTTGGGTTTTACAGTTTGTTCTCCTAAGAAAAGGAGAATTTTGTCCATTGATAGTACTTAAGGGGATGCGTTGTGTATTCAGGTTTCTCTGAATTACCGATGTCTTCTTTCTGTTAAATGACTTAATTTGTACATCCGTATCTTTGAAGATATTTCATTTTGCCCATCTTCAGTTACAAATCGTAGTTTAAGTAAATAGTTGTGTCCAGGTATTGAAAAATATTTTACATCGATTTCTTTTTAATCTTCATAAACAATTTCATTTTAACATGCCATAACATTTTAAGGATTGTTTTTCATTTTTGAAAAACAACATGGAATGTACATGCAATGGCTCATGGAAACAAATTCTGTGCAATGCTGCACATCATTTTTTCTATTCTTTTTTCTAAAAAGAAAAACAATTGTTATATATATATATATATATATATATATATATATATATATATATATATATATATATATATATATATATATATATATATATATATATGGATATATGTATGTATATATATGGATACGAAATTGATTCTATATAATTGACTTTGCGGGTAGGTTTTTGATATGACATTAAATATACAACGCAACCTATTTGTATACGTGCAGTGAAGTATCAGTCCAATTGCCCAAAATCCTGTTTTTTAAAATAAAAATGAAACATTATGTGCGAAAACTCTAGTATGCCTAATGAGGTGTTTAAAATATCATAATTTAAAGTTAGATAAGTCTTTATATCATTACGATATTAAACTGTTCACAAACATCTAATGATGTTAACATGCGTCCATATATATCTGAAGGTATCCAGGCATGTTCTTACAAAAAAGTTTTTATTTATACAGGAAAGCGAATGTTACTGACGGATCCTGTCAACGTTTGAAAGATAGTTCCAGTTATTCCGGAGAGCAGACAGAGATGATACGTATGCGGACCACGGCAATTCTAAATTGTTGATCAAAATGCGTAAATCGTTGATCTACTCATTTTATGTCGTTAATGTTATTGATCTTGTCGACCCCAGTATCAGAATGGAACATTCTTCTCAATCGTCATGTACCAGTATTTTAAAATATTTTGGAATAGAATGTTTAAATTCATGATTTGTTTTCCAGACATATAAGCGATGTCAATTTGTCATACTTATTTATATTTTATCTTTTAATTATTGCTTAAATATAAGTACAATAACATACAGTCAAAACATGAAAACTGAAATTTGATGACCACTCTTACTCTTTTATTTAAAAGGCAGATAACTTTTTGATAAGACCAACCTGTTCATATAATATATATTTCCTCATTAATCAAGTACCTCATACCATTGCATACCTCAAGCGAAATAGTCGATGCTTACATAGAATTTCAATGATACTATGTTTAGTAAATTATACAGGTTCTGTTTTTTATTATATACCTATCAATACTCCAAATTTTGATACTGTTGATTTCACTGAGTGTAATCTGACTTTCTGGATCGTCACACGGAGATATTCAGAATCCATATCATCTATCGTAAACCTTGGTCACACATGCGTTAAATGACGTAGCTAAACAGTTACTTCAAAATAAGTAAAGAATTATGGAAAGTCGTGAGTGACAGTTCATCTTTTGAATATGTTTATAAGATAACTACGGTAAGATAAAAATCACTTACTTTGACACTAACGTACTTCCGCCTATTCTAGTTAACGAGGACGACCACTCCATTGCAGTACCTTGTAGTATATTGACCGAGAAAATGCATGCGGTCTCCTAGCTTATATATATAGTGAGTGATATACGAAGTGGTCGCTGTTTACCGTAGTATATCCTTCTTTAGTGTAGTTGCGCGTACTTTACCGTAATTTAACATTCTACCAGTTTAACTTTACAAGTAACCCCCAATTTGCCGACCTTTAATGTAATTTAACATTCTTTACTGTACTTTTACGTACTTCTGCGGATTTGAACCTATAAATGCTTTAATTATTGGTCCTAGTTAACTTAGTGTAACGTAGATTAACTTATAATTACCGTAGTTATTTTTAGAACGTTTAGATTTGTTGTTTAACGAATGTGTGTTTAGGGATTTAAAATGATGACGTAGTACTCAGTACACATTTTGAAGCGAACTACGTTTCTAATAAAAATTCCTCTAAAATGTTTTTGTCAAATATATGAACGATATTCATTGGCTTGTTGTTTTTATCTAATAATGGATGGGAATATAAGAATTTGATTATATAACAGTAACGTGATCCGAAAAGCCGGGTCACGTCGAACCGATAGCTGCGGCCATTTGATCTGACGACCTGCGGCTGTTATTTCGACGTGATCTGGCTCTGCGGTTCAGGTTAAAGGTATGATAAATAGAGAATAGTATAACAGTAACTTGAACCTAAGAGCCGGATCACGCCGAATTGACAGCCGCAGATTATTTGATCAGATGTGATCCGCCTCTACAGATCAAGGTAATGGTATGATGCTTTATAATATTCCAATACACCAGGAGGAAGATTGCATAGAACAGAATATATTAATATCTATACATGTCTATCTATCTATCTCTACCACTAGTTTAAAATAGAATGTTTACATGTCGCAACATACATAAGATATCTTAGATAGAGGTATCTAAGTATATGACATTTAAGAAATGATCAAAATAGAATGTATTATATTGTTCTTTATAAAATATAATGTAGTCTCTGAATGTAAGAGCAGGTGTAAAACAATGGATACATTGTTTCTCAAGAGTAAAGAGACATAAGCCCAATTAATTAAAACTTAGAAATATCATTACGTCTGGTTATATCCTTAGCTTGGAATGTTCGGTCAATCAGATTTCAGGATAAGCTGTAGTTGAGTAAAATTCAGATTTGAGTAAGTTTTGAACATATGGATCATGAGCTTGAATGATATTTTATTAATTTGTATTGATGTATGATTATACATGTTTATAAACAGTGGTCTCGTATCGCGACAAAGCAAAACTTCTGAGAAGACGATATGAAGCCATTATATTAGCGAATTATGTATCACCGTAAGAGACAATTAGATACACCCAGTAAAATTTTATCAAATAACAATCAGGGTTTGCCTGTTAATATATCGTTGACCTCATAAGAATCAAACATTCGTTTGAAGATAGGTTTTTCCTGTTTCCAGCGTTTCTAAGATATGTCGTTTATCAACCCACTGGGTAAACTCTACAAAGTTATTGTCCTAGTTGTAAGGAGATATGATGTTTTGTCTACTCAAGTCATATTTCCCGAGGGCGAAGCACGAGGGGGATACTACTCGCCGCGGGTAGACTCTTGTCTCCCTACAACTAGGGCAATAAATTGTTTATTGTACCGAAATACAGAATCAAGAAAGGCTGTCGAATAAGTTGCAAGGGTTTTCGCGTGAGAGAGACATGACACACGCGTGGGAGCCTTGACGCACGCAAGAAAAACATGAAGTATAGTTTACCTGACACGTAACGGCTCTCAATCAATCCCTGTCGGACTGTGTTTTATAATGCGATATAACGATATTTATTATCGTGCTTTTCTGTTGCCATTTTACATATCATAATTTTGTGCATTGTTATAGTTTACCATTTTCCTGATATATGGAATAGTATGTGTGATAAAATCTTTAAAATACATGTTCTATTTACTTCTTACTGTTTAGATTCCAACCATTAACAAACGTTTTGTATGTTTTGAAAATTTAACCTTAAATGATATATTGAACTGTGAAACACAACATTGATTAAAAGTTGACATGTGTTGCCAGAATTTCTGTTTATACGTAAATATTCGATAACTTGTTTTAACAATTTACATCTACATCAAAATTCGAGGTTAGAGACAACAAATGGCCATGGTGAAATGTATTATTTTTGCAAAATCCATGATCAAAGGAATTTGACATGCAGCATTACTATTCCAAATCATAACACTGATAAAAAAAATAATTAATTGTATCCCGAATTAACAGGCACTGGCTAGAAAAAGAATATTCATTTATAACATTTTATGTGAATTGAGTTTAATGGGCATTGGCTATGTTTTTTCTCTCCAAAAGCATCTTTGAATTTTACTACTTAGAGTGATTTACAAGAACAAAGTAGAAATATACACAGTCATAAACATTCTTAAATTCCTATATATTTTGTAAATATTGCTTGAGAAATCCAGTTTGCAATTACTCGTTTGCAAATGATTATTTCAAACTACTATTTGTATATGCATACCGCACTGGACCTAACCTTTTTCACAAAGTATACAGGGATTGCTATGTTTGTGTATTTGTGTTATTTATTATTGTACATCAATCTAAGTAGTAAACAACTAAAAAAATAAGTTTTTTGGAAAACACAGCTAATTCCCGCTTAAGTATTCACCCACACAGAAAGTATTGATTTATAGGCTTTCTAAGTTATTTATATTACCTTACTTCGACACATTTTTCTCAACACAAGTATTATCCACAAATACAAGCTTGAACGAAAACAATTGAATTTTTATCCTTAACACGGAAGTGTTAGAATAAATACCTGCAAATGTTGTTTTACTTGTTATGTTTGGTATTCCTCCCACATTTACTACAGTTGTTCTCGTGTGATACGCATTTTGACGCCAAGAGAAGTTTAATGTATATCTAATGTGTATGATCGACTTTTGTCACAATACTCCAACCAATATCTATTCTCATCATTATATTACGGTTATGGTTACAATATAAATGTAGACATTTCAAGGCCAGAAATGACGGAAGCATTGCTAATACTTTTAACATGAAAGTCCAAAGTTGGTGCTAACACTTCATCATTGAATTATAAAATAATACAGGGAAAGTGCTTCGCTGTAAAATCCATTTAAAGGCGAAAAAGCATTACAATCGCACTCATTACGTCATAAGTTTTGTTACTATAAAAGTCAAATATGTGTATTTCTCAATTCTCAGATATATTGTTTTTTATTACAATGTGCTCTGCTACAAATATTTATTTTGCTAATGTATTAATTAAGTGTCAACATGTTGTCTGCTTATCAGTTATTTCGCCATGAGTGTTGTTATGTGCTTCCCATGTTCTAAAATAACAATTTAACATGATGTTACATTTTATTTCAGGTTCATGTGATTTGAAAATAAAAATGTATTTGTTAGCAGAATTATCTTCATTTCTTCCTATTGAACAAATATAAAAATATACCAAAGTATTAATGTTCAGGAAGTACAGGTTACAATACACAATCTAGTCAATATTGGACAGGAGTTATCATCAAACAGAAATGACATCAAAAGAAGGGGTTCATGACGGAGTGGTTAGAGCATCTGGCTCTACACATCGCTAGTCAGTATTTGAGTTCCACTGGAAGCTAACATCTCTCTTTACTCATTGCTAGTCGGAAGTTGAGTTCCGCTGAAGCTAAGATATATTTTTACTCATTGGTAATCTGGATTTGAGTTCCGATGGAACATAAGATCTCGCTTCACTCATTGCTAATAAGAATTTAGGCTTTATTGGAATCCTAGCTGGATATGTAAGGATGTTGACCAATTCACTTGCAGAACGCCAGTATTACTTCTCCGGGCATATTGTAACTATTTTCCCATTACCAACTGGCAGCTAATGTTGAACTGAAAAATTGTTTAATGTGGAATAGAACACAGTTGTAACAGACAAAATGGAAATTGTAAATCAGTTTCAAAACTACAACTGTGTGATAAATAGAAGGACATTATATTCTGATAAAATCAAATCGTGGCGATTGAAACGGACCCTAAATGCTGTAATCTGATAAGTATATTATTCTGGAAATAACAGTGACAGAAAGAGACAGCGTCAAGTAAAGCTGAATTTATTTACTCTTGTTCAATGTTTGTGCACAATTTGATTAAATACGCCAATGAATCGATAAAATTGAGAAAACAAATTGAATTCTGTTTCAAGATTGATATCAATTGTAGTCCAATAAAAAGAGCCACTTACTTTGTTATTTTCAATAAAACGCCAAAAAAGTTATATTAAATCAAGATCACTTTTTCATTATACACTTAATGTTAATTGTTAGAAGAAAATCTAATCACTTCTGACATTTTCTGTCGCCTGGAACTTGAAAAATAGTTTTTGTCAAAATGGATTATCGAAGACAAATTAAAGAAATCTATTATATGATGAACTAAGACCGTAATACGGTGATGAGAAAGAGAAAGAAGAATTTGTTCCAGTTTTTCATTTAATACAAAATGCCTAATTTGATGACAGAGTGCAATGCGGTTATATCTGACATGTCCTGGGTGCTATTAAAGGCGGTAATTGGTTTTAATTGAGATTCCTGTAACTGTTTTGGTCCGAATAATTTCAGCCTTTGATTATGGAGTATCAGTCAGTGATTATGATACATCTCCACGTCTAATGAAATCTGGTCTTCATAATGACGTAAAATCCTGCTATAAAATTTGTTTCAAGTTCATTTAAGTTCTCTTTGAATTGTCAAATTCTTCGTGTGTAATAATCTAACAATGATTGACAAACCACCGAGATGACAAAAAATACAGATGCATAAGATTCCTCAGCTGCAAAGTAAACTTAAATGGGTGGACTTCTTAGGCAGCAGAGCATCGCCATGATGCAAAAGTGGCCGTTTATCGGTTTGATTACACTTTAAACTACATTCATTAGTTGCGGTTATAGAATGATAGTTAGATTTCAAATAGTGAATGAAAAAAACCAGAATTTAAAATTCCCAAGTAAAGTTCTTCCAGTGAGGTTGAAAAATACACTGGCTAGGTTAGAAAACATCATTCAAAGGGGGTATGGTAATGGAAGTCATTTGCCGAAATGGTTCCTAAAGGCGCAGAAATACAATATATTTACAACTAAGACAGCTTGCGTTCGAAAATTTAGTACGTCATTTATTATTTTAAACTGCCTTGAAGACCACATTTGTCAGATCGTATTTTTCGCCCTGAAGTCAGGGGTATAAAGAGCAAATATCCGGTCGTCCGTTAATACATCTTATTGGTCCACAACTGTCATACAATATATTCCCATACTATCATTAGTGGCGGGTATGTATAAAATCTCAGATATAAAAGTATAAATATTCAGGATATCCAGGATATATATACAAATCTGGTGATATTGGACAAACACGGACCTCTTGAAATCCATAGGTGGGATCAGGTGCCGTGGAGGGGTAAGAGTCCCCTATTGACAGTCCCCTATTGACCGGCCGTTATGTAATAGCTTAAGACTATCAGGTATGGTTATTTCAAACAGAAAGGTCAACAAGGAATAATCCTAAACCCATCTCAATATTTGTAGCTAACACCTATATAGTAAATGAAAGTGAAATGAAATGTAGATCGTAAAATGTACTATATTTTTTTACTAAATTCCTTTACAGGTATTATTTCAAACTGGCTGCAATTTTAAAACAAAATGAAAGAGAAACATAAAGTGATATATCGTAGCTTATCCTTACAATACACGTTCACGAATATCCTATTATATTCAGAACTTATTATATTTAGACTCTCTAACAGATCGTTGTCTACACTTTGACCACTACTTTGTGTATCTTTATTTTGTGCAGATATTCGCCAAGACGGTTTAATATGCTGTGTAAGTGGAATTTTTAGCGAGATGCAAATTAAGCGTTTTCTCCTTAAAACGATATATAATTTTAGGGCGAAGTAATTTTGATTCCATGCAAAAAATTTAAGAATGAATATATTCTTAGCGATATTCAATTTTAGCGATCTCAACACTCGCTAATAATGCCAAAAGTGAATCTTCGCTAAAAATTCCGCTTAAATGGTATCCCAAGATGTTATGCAAACAGTGATAACTGTACACTAAAGAAATTAAAATGAATGAGTACCAACGGCTATTTGAAACTTCTGAATCAATAGGTAAAAGACTCGTAATACGAACATTTAACATTTAAAATACCTTTAGTAACTACTGGATGTTGAAATTTATTTTCCCTTATCACAGACAACCTATTTTAAAAATAGAAGGATTTGTGGTTTAACTGTGTGATACAATAAACAACCACAAATAAACTATCGATGGACAATTACCTTCACCGCATGAAAACATGAAGCAAACATATGAGATAAAAATACCATGATAATAGTTGAATGCACTCCAGCACAGCAGCATTGTCAAACGAAGAAATTGTTTTAAAAGATACACAGTACAGCTATATCTTTACTACAGCAATTTATCCAACGCATCCAGGTGTAATAGCAGCTGATTTACACAAAGCAGGTATGTATGTTCCTGTAAAAATGGACTCGGTGCGCTTCCCGTTTTACGTTTCCCAACATATGAAAAATAAATCAGACATAAAAAATCAGTCCTTGTACATCCGTCAATTAGAAGTTTTCTATGTAATCGATTATAGAGGACTGGGATCTCATAAAATAAGGATTTTAACCTAGCCAGTACCGTCATTTTCATTAAATTAACTGTAGCAGACACATACATATATTTCAGTCATATAATGGGATGACGAAATCAATTGATATCTCTGTACATTAATCACCAGTAATGCGACTTATTCACAAGATAACGTCTTGAACTCAACATTTTGATTAGAACGTAATGTACTGTACACATTACAGATTAACAATTTTCATGGATGTTATACAATAAATGCAATTTATTAATGAGATCATTGAATTAATTTCCCAAACTCGTACAGAGTCGCCGGTATTATAAAATTAATGTTTCAGTTCAATTAACCCGATGTTCGCAGTAATATAATTTGAAAACAAAAGTAAACAGCACTGGCAAAATCTGCAACATGATTCAAAATAAAATATTGCGACATATAGATATTTGGAAAGTACAGAAAATAAGCTACAATTTCCATTTGATTGATAATATCTTAATATTTCACCGAGATACAGAAAATATGTTTTCATTTGAGAAATTGGCCATACAAGTTCGTCGTTAAATATTCATCAACGGATTTAAAACCTACTTTTTGTACATGTAACGATTAACAGATTGTAAATAAAATTATTTTAAGTGGTATTTTAGATAATTCATAAATTATAATGTTTTTGTTTCAGAAAAGTCTAGAATTCGTAGAATGTCAATTTTCCAGAGCATAATGCAGCTACATTTGACCAAATCAATTTATAAATGATTATCAAGGATTTTACTCTCTCGGCAAAAGTTAATGCTAATGGGTTGCAGCTGTATGTACATTCATGACTACGATATACATTCTGAAATAGGATTGTTACTTTAAGATACTCAAATAAGGGAAAATAAAAAAAGATATATCTTATGCATAATGATTTTATGCAGCACACACACACACACACACACACACACACACACACACACACGCACATAAACACACACAAACACATATTTTTCATTAAGCCAATCAAAATAGAGTGTCAGATCACTAATGAAAATCCGATTAATTAATCCCATCTATAATGTAATGATAATTGTCAATTCATTGTTTTATTATAAACTGGTCACATTTGCTAGCAAATGCAAATAAAAGGTGATACCGTGGTTAAAACTTTTGTGCACGCACTGTAGATATGAAGTATCAACGAGGGATTTTCATGAGCGTTTTATAACGCTGTAATCGAAATAAAACAAAATGGCTCCACACAGACTTGTTCTGACTCAACTAAAAAGCAGATGATATTGTGTGTAGATGGAATGTTTTTAAGTGGTCAGAAGGCATGTGTTTAAGTGGTCAGAAGGCAGTGGAATGTTTAATTTATCCACTATCTAAGTTAACAGTTCGAAAGTGTTTGAAACAATTCAGTGACACTGGAGATACAGTACAGAAAATGAACATCGCATTGGGCAAACTTCGTAGTAAGTTTCCTGCCCATGTCTAACTTTGGCATGATCTTTGAGGCAATTTCTATTTCTCATAAATGGACCAGTGTAACTGCATGTTGAAGGTAATATTAATTACAGGAACTTTTTTTAGGATCTTCATGATTTTTATGGCCAGTTGTGGCGCAGAATTTCAGATATTGCCCCTACATCTAATAGTGGATCGGGATCTGCCCCGTATATTATGTCGCTCTAAGTGTGAGTTCTCAATGGAAAAAAGACAGCCAACTTCAGACTCTGTCGTAACCTACCAACACACCGGGCCTCAGTTTTATAGAAAGTGTATGAATGATACTTAAGATTCATCTTCACAATAAATTACACTTTTTAGAAACTTCAAATGCATAGTTGCAGTCAAGCGATGTATTTCAATCAAAATCTGGTTTGTTTACATTTCACAAACCGTACAGTAGACTTGTTCAGAACACCAGGTAGCCTAAATCTTGGGTTTGACAAAACTTAACTGGAAAATGTAATAAATAGAATATTTGACAATTGTTTTTGAATAACATGTTTCTTACATTGAGTGAGGCAGGAGAGTGCTACGCACTCGTGTTAAATATGTATTCTCCTGCCTCACTCGAACATGTTATTCAAAAACAATTGTCAAATATTCTATTTATTACATTTTCCAGCTAATTTCAACATCTGATAAAGTATGCTTCGATGTAAATGATAATTCAAATATAAGCTATATTTAATATATATATATATATATATATATATATATATATATATATATATATATATATATATATATATATATATATAATGAAATTAAATATCATTTTCAAAACAACACATACATCACTATATCACTATATAACTTTACGATAAGAATGTAATTAAAGGTTGTAGGGTCCTGATTTGGAATTAATCTTTCTTGTATTCTTATCTTTTGATATAATTATAATTCAAAATGGAGATGTGTCACAATGACAATTGTACAGTTCAGTTCTTATTTCTTGTTTGGAAATCATTTCAAAATTGTCCTGAAATATTCTGTTAAGACTAATCTTGCATCACGGTATATGAATTGAGTTTTGATGTCAGTACTTAAGAATTTGCATAATGATTGTTATTGCCATTCAAACGTTAGTTATCAAATATTATCAACAATACCAAAGTTATAGCTTTACAAACGAAGCCAAACCAAATGCTCAAAACGGTCGTCTCAGACAATAAGATTTCAACAGCTCAAATTCAATATAAATGTATATTTCCGAAGACAATTCTGATACAACGGTCAACTACTAATCCGGTTATCAGAAGTCATCCCAGTGATTCACCGGACCCTGCACGAGTTTCTGCACAAATGACTACAATTTTGAATTAGGATTGTCATAATTAGGCGAATATAAGCAATAAATGATAGTACACCACGTCATAGTCTTATTAAATATGTTGGGTTTTTTTGTTGTTTTTTTATGGCCTCCTTCCTCCCCTTGAACCATCCTTCTCCTCGACCTTACTCTCAACACACCTCTTTATTCATGATTTGTCAAGTTATATACTGTACATGCTCGGTATGAAGTAGCTAAAACTTGGGATTGATTAACTAGATTATAACAACATACACACAACGTATATATATATATATACATATATATATATATATATATATATATATATATATATATATATATATATATATATATATATATATATATACATAAACACACGAACACACACACACGAACACACACACGAATACACACACACGAGCACACACACGAATACACATACACGAGCACACACACGAATACACACACATGCTCGAACACACGCATACACACACACCCACCCACACACTATTTCTCAATCCGACAAAAAGGAATTATTCAATGAATAGACTGAGGTTTTGTTCAGTTCAAAATATTATTAACAATACCAAAGTTATAGTTTTACAAATAAGCCAAAACAAATGCCTAATACGATATTCTGTTAATAAGACTTATCAGTTGGACCATGTGACTTCAGCATTACTGTAACGAAATGACAATGAGGTCATACAAAAAAGCACTGCTGTAACGCAAAGACAGTGAGGTCATACAAAAAAGCACTACTATAACGCAAAGACAGTGAGGTCATACAAAGAAGCACTACTATAACGCAAAGACAGTGAGGTCATACAAAGAAGCACTACTATAACGCAAAGACAGTGAGGTCATACAAAAAAGCACTGCTGTAACGCAAAGACAGTGAGGTCATATAAAGAAGCACTACTGTAACGCAAAGACAGTGAGGTCATACAAAAAAGCACCACTGTAACTCAAAGACAGTGAGGTCATACAAAGAAGCACTACTTGTTAAGGATAAAGGCATCGTTTAAAGGTCGGATTAGTTTTACGGTCATTCATCGACAACGTTTACGACCGTTTCATCAAGCAAGTAGGAATTTCTTACGACTGCCGATTATTTAGTTTGTTGAATATAATTGTTAAACATTTTTATTATTATTATTGAATGAATAGAAAAGGTGGAATGAATTTAGGAGAGTCAATAATGATGTTTGTATTGTAGGTGAAAATGTAAGATCGGTACTTTATCTTGAAATACATGTATATAAATCCGTAACACGATGTGCGTGATCCGTTCTACAGTCCCTTATTTTATACAATCAAAGGGAGGAAAATTGGTATGTCTGTATAGGAATACGCTGGGTCTCCCTCTTACCCATAAAACAAAGTACTTTAGACTGTCATTTCAAACAATTTCTCAAAATATTTCACTTGATCTTGATGAAAACAAGAAGAATTTGGGAATTGCAACTTCCTGGACCCAGTCGGAAATTACCGACTAAAATTTGTAGTAAACTAGTAATCAGAAACGTTTATGAAACGGTTGTTGATCGTATTGGGTTAAGACTTTTTTCCCAATTTACAACTTATGGCACACCAAAACCACATGAATGAGTTAAACTTAGTTTTTCTCCAGTTAAACCTAGTTTTTGTCAGTAACCCACATTAACTGGAGAAAACTAGGTTGAACTGAGTAAAAGTAGGTTTAACTGTGCCAAAATCACAAAAATGAGTTAAACATAGTTTTTTCCCGCGAAAAACCTAGTTTAAATGAGAAAAACTATATCTAACTGCGCCACAATCACATTAATGAGTATTAATATTTTGGCGCAGCTAATCCTAGTTTTTCTCAGTTAAATCTCGCTTTTCCCCAGTTAATGTGGGCAACGAGAAAAACTATGATTAACTGGAGAAAACGTAGGTTGAACTCGTAACCCAATTTAACTGGAGAAAAACTAGTTTTAACTGAGAAAAACTAGGTTTATCTCGAGAAAAACTAGGATTAACTCATTGTTGTAAGTTAGGTTAAACATTATATTAATCTTCGTGTCAACTGTTGAAAAATATGTAACTCTTTGACGGATTTCGGCTATACTTTTAGAGATATTATTTGGCCTTGTATGATACCACTTTATCTTCTGAAAATACACATACTTTTCAAATTGGAGCTCAACTGATGAAGTCTAATTGACAGAAACAATATCGTCTTGAGCATTATAACTTTGGTATTATGTTTATAATATTTATAACCACTAGGTCGTTGCCACTGCTGGCGGACCGTTTGAGTCCCCGAAGGTATACATAAACATAGTACCTGGTATTTCGGTACCAGCTGTTCATCTTATACTAAAGTAATATTTGGCACTATTAATACTATTTAAATTCTAAAATTGTCTAAAGCTAAGATAGTCATTTTTTTTACAGTGGTTACTCCTAGACGGATTTCGGCTATACTTTTTGAGATATTATTTGGCCTTGTATGACACCACTTTATCTTATAATATTAAGAAAGAATGTTCATACAAATACACTACGATGTGTGCAAAATCACTTTAAAACAAACACATCTCCTATGGAATATGGCTTTGTAAATAACAAAACAAATATGGGAATGGAATTCTAATTTATTATGTAAATAAATAACACCCTAAAACAAAATGATTATCGAACTAAAACCGTAGTTGAAATACAAAATGTACTCTGTGAATAATCCTAATGCAAACCTTTTAACAAATTGAATCCGAAATTTTGGTATTGCTATGAAATATTCATAGGGAGAAACGTCCAAGTTTTCAAAGATGTGAAATGTTTCTAATACCATGCATTATACATGTGCAATACTGCAGAGCTGATTTAAATGGTTTATTAACTCCATTTCATTTTAATTGAATTGTCACACATTCTGTCCCAGTATTGGTTGTCAACAGTAAGTTGAAAATTCGTTTTGGCATTTTATCAATTCTTATTTAATAATAAAATTGATGAATGTTATTAAAATGCCACTCACTTTCTCGCTTTTAGATGCATCATTATTGAATCAGAATGTATAAAAGAATAGGATACATGTCTGATGTTGCCAGAGTAGTTGCTGATTCAGGTCTCTGTCTCTGTCTGTCTATCTGTCTGTCTGTCTCTGTCTCTCTCTTTCTCATTAATGTTCCTTGGCACAGGATAAATAGATAAAAAACCGATTTAAAAATGTCACATATAACCCTGTGTCAATAACTTGTCAGTGCGTAGTTTACCATGTATATAAAATATTCATATATTGAATATCCTCTAAATTATCGGATTCTTTATTTATTAAACACGCCTTACAATACTATTTGTACAAATTATCATGTGTCTTGAAAAGTAAACTAGTACTGATATCTATAATGTTGGAAGAATATCATAAACAAAGGAATGTTGTAATTTGATCTGAATATTGCTGTCTAGGTAGGAATAAGGGACAGAAAAATCAGATAAATGATTTTCCCCATAGGGTGGAATATATAACAAAAACGAGAAATTGTATACGAAAAGTAGTCACTGAGGCATTCTTATCACACTATTTCGTCATGTTTATGAATAGTTTTATTTGTAAATATGAATGTATTATACAGTCATTTCCATAAAGAAATCGATTAAATATGGTCTGAATTTCACAATAAGAGTCTGGTAATGTCCTATTTTCATGATAATATATGGTATATAAACCTTTACTATGAATGTTCGTGAGATTGTCTCTTTTTCAGTGATAGTGTTTGTATAGGTATTAAAGATTGCCAGTGCGTTAATGATCTCCAATATACACACTAATCAGTTTAAGCCTATCGACGTAAATTGTGAATTCCTGCATCTAGAACTACAGTCATAATTTACAATACGTCTTATTTTCATTAGTGGAACTCTTCATATTAAAGGTGCTTTTAGTAGTGTCTCAGTGACAACCTGTAAACATATGAACTTTAACATGACGGCAAATACAAATGATTGTAGTTTACAATGCAGTTCTATAGGGGTAAATATTGCAGTCCAAAGGAAGTAAACGTTTCAACAAAAAAGAGATGAATTTGTTGACCTTTGTGAGATTGCCGACACATTAAATATGCCCCATAGCGAGTGTCGACTATTGCCAATCTTTGGCAAACGGTAAAATCGAATATCTATTTTTATGCTATAAAAGATGCAATCTACTGGGATGCAGTGTTTCACAGACATTGTAGACATCCTTTTCAATCTATTAAGCTACTTTGTTTTTATTTACACGCTGTCACGTTGTCCCTGGAATCCCGCGATATTTGATGTATTTTTGCTCTTGGCGTCAAAAGAGTGATGAAAGGGCGGTAACGCTAATACGGAGGTAATAAACAGTATCCATTAATGCCATATAACCGTCACGGCAATGTTGTCTCGAAATAAGATCCAAAATAAACAAAATAATACCGTTTAATTTATAACTTTGAATCGTTGATATCGTCTTGAGCATTATAACTTTGGTATTATGTTTATAATATTTATAACCACTAGGTCGTTGTCACTGCTGGTCGACCGTTTTTGTCCCCGAGGGTATACATAAGCCTAATATCTGGTATTTCGGTACCAGCTGTACATCTTACACTAAAGTAATATTTGGCACTGTTAACACCATTTAAATTCGAAAATTGTCTAAAGCTAAGATAGTCATTTTTTTTACAGTGGTTACTCATAGACGGATTTCGGCTATACTTTTAGAGATATTATTTGGCCTTGTATGATACCACTTTATCTTTAGAAAATACACATACTTTTCAAATTGGAGCACAACTGATGAAGTCTAATTGACAGAAACGATATCGTCTTGAGCATTATAACTTTGGTATTATGTTTATAATATTTATAACCACTAGGTCATTGCCACTGATGGTGGACCGTTTGAGTGTATACATAAACCTAGTCTCTGGTATTTCGGTACCAGCTGTTCATCGTATACTAAAGTAATATTTGGCACTGTTAACACCATTTAAATTCGAAAAATGTCTAAAGTTAAGATAGTCATTTTTTTTACATTGGTTACTATTAAAAATATCGTGCGTTGCATAAAATAGATACTGATTTGAAAAAATTAGAAATTCACATTGATTGTTAATAGGAATCTGCAGATAAATTCATCAATTGCCCTTTCTATTTCCTTAATTTATTTCATTTCATTTAATTGTCTTCAATACATAGATGTGGTAATCCATTCCATCAATCATCAAGTACCTTCTATCTATTCAACGATGTAGTGAACTAAGCCAGTGATTCATATACAGTTTCTGATATGAATGCTTAAGACCTCGTAATACTCAAACATTGGTAATGCAAACATGCCATAAAGTATGCATCATTTTCTAAAATTGCTAAATGCTTAAAGCTTATGTGTCAAGAATACGTATTTCAGTTGATGTATAAAAATTTCAAGGAAAATATAATCTATAATGTGTCTATGCATTAACTGATGCTATGATGATAGTTCCCTTCACATCCGTTTGTTTATTGTACCACACATCTATAACTTTTACGAAAATACTGGATTAGTTAACATGCTTGTCTTTTCGATGGTAAAGAATGAGGAAAGGCATCGTTATTTATTTTATCGGGCTATTTACTTCAGTTATTTGGATAGTCGAGTCTGTTTTCATCTGATTCATCTGAATAAATTTAATAACATTTTCTGTGATTCTAACACAAGTTAGGAAAGTAATATAAACATTCGTATTCGTTTTTGTTTGTTTTGTTTAAAAGGTTTTGATGCCTTAATTTACAATATTTCGACTATATATTGGCAGCCAGTTTTAATGGTGTAAAGAAATATCAGATCAAATTGTAATGAGGAACACATGTCACCCGTAAGAAATCTGGAAAGGTTTCTCATTTTAGCTTGGGATCAAGCTAGGTTCAACCCCGGGTTAATAGATGTTATGGTTTAAAGTTTGATAGTGGAACCATTTTTAAAGTATATGTTTATTACATCTTTGATTGAATTTCATTAACACAGTCATCCATTAAATCGTCTTGGCTATAAATCATTTATAGGATTTAAGACGAAAAGTAACTCCAATGTTGGTAGTATTGTCCAGTTATCATACCTTGGCGGGTCGGAGTAACCCTTCGATTACCAAAATGGATGATTTGACTTACATTTCGGTTATGATAAGCTTATCGACTATGAATTCGTCAACTGTGTTCATCAGTCTATGACATTGACATAGTATCAAGGAAATTGATCAAATTCATCTAAAATGAGTTTTGTCTGATCCTTGCGTTGAGATTTTCGGCTGGAGTTCAGATTCCATGCTGCACTATGATCAATGGGTCTTTGAGGATGGTGATTATAAGTAAATTGGAATAGGTAGCCATGTATAATCGTAACTCCGAGTCCATTAGAATACGACGAATTAAATATACAAATGGTCTCAACATCAAGAACAATTGCGAATCCCAATCACAGGTTAAGTCTGAAGCTGGTACATACTTGGAGTTTAGGAGACTGGATACACGTACCCAATGGCAATGACAAGATTCGAAACATCAAGGAAATAGGGAATCGAAGGAAACTAAAACTAATTACCATGAAACAAAATGTTATATTCCTCAGCACTAACTAGGATATAAAACAATATGGCGTGTAAAACGAACACCGACGGAATACATTTTTATAAGTGCCTTTAACGTGACATTTTCTGCGCCATATTGTCATAAGCAACCTGTCTAAAACACTTATAGGTCAACGGACGCGAACATTCAGTGTTAATTTTATTTAGTTTTTGTTCAGATACACTTCAAATCTTTCAACTAAGTACAATGAAAAATCCCAATTAACGATACCAGGTGAAAAGGGTAACCAATTGCAGGGTTAAAAAGAGTAGTTCCCCTTTACCAAATATTCGCTAGGTGCGATAAACCGGAAATGACGTACATCCATCATGCTTTTCTATACTGATGTATTAAGCCTTATATATGACCTATATACTAGGTTAAATAGGCCTACCATTTATGGTAAAATATATGTTGATTCAGTGTTTGAATTCTCAAAGCTGTACAATTAATTTTCTATCAATATACTATTTATGTTGTCTAACGATATAGCTGTATGATATTTTGCCAATTAAGTGGCATATTGTTATTACAATTTCCGGTTGTTTGTTAGAATATATATATGAAGTCACGGTAGGGTCTTCCGGACACCACTGTGTTCTTTGGAGTGAACCCTGTGACCGACATATGTTCCGAAGGTAGTAACGGGTAATAAGATATAATTCCATTGATGCATCGTCTGTGTGTAATACTTATATGTGGACATATGTAGCAGTATGAAGGTGATGACAATATCCCGACTGGAATGTGTCATGCAGAAAATAAAATTTCCCTGATAATAATGATAAACAACAGCAATAAAAATACATATCTATTCTAAATGAATATACACATGGAAAGTCTACAATGGTTTATTTTATGTGATATTGATGTATTTCAGCTCTGTTTATAACTGTCTTACATTTAGATAGGAATATGGCACGACAAAATCACATAGATGAGTTAAATCTAGATTTCTCAGTTAATCCCAGTGTTTTTCCAGTTAAACCTAGTTTTTCTCAGTAACCCACATTAACAGGAAAAACTAGGTTTAACTGAGAAAAACTAGGTTTAACTGGAGAAAAATCACATTAATGAGTATTTCGCGCAGTTAAACCTAGTTTTTCTCAGTTAGACTTAGTTTTTCTCCCGTTGATTTGGGTTACGAGAATAATTAGGATTATATGGAGAAAAATTAGGTTTAAATAGTAACCCACATTAACTGGAGAAAAACTAAGTTTATCTGAGAAAAACTAGGTTTAACTCATTACTGTGCTTTTGGCATGCCATATATGAAGCTGTTACTTTTTAATCATGTACACTGAAAAAAGAGACATATTTTAATGGAAAATGATGTTTATGCTCATAACAATACCCCCTTTCACCTCTGGTTCGTATTTCTTTAGAAAATATCGCGAGTATGAAATTTCAAAACAATATATCTCTAAATACTTTTTTATAGACATGAGCTATATATATTCTAAAGCAATTCATATATATCATGAGATTTATAGTTTATCACAGAAAAGATTATTTGGACATGAAATAAATGAATTTGATGTCCAAAACACTCGTGACACTTACTCCAAACTAAGCCGTATTTTTATTTAACAGAGATATATAAAATATTCTAAATTCAAATATCTTAATTAAACGTTATAAAGAGCTTAGTAATAGCACATACATCTCGTAAAATCTCGTGATTTACTCTTAATTATCGACACACAGTTAGACTTAAGTTTGTCTTCATCACACAAGATTTCTTCCTTAAGTGCATTATGAAGGGTAATGTTAGTAATCAATTTCAAACGAACAAGACTTTTTGGATATCAGAGGAATTATCAGTATCAACTAAATAACGTTTACAACTTGTTACAACGTTATCGGAAAACCTGGAAGATTGAGAAGGAAATTGTAATATATTTGTCACTTTAACAAAGACCTAAAACTATCCATTGGGAGAACGTTTTTCATCAATTTGCAAAATAATGATGCAGGTCTTTGAGGACAACCAGAATTGTGGAATCTAGTGAACAGTTAAAACTTGTAGAAATTTTCATACATATTGTTTTTCAACATTAAAATTTGGGTGTTACGGTAAAGAAAACAGCATTGTTACAAAAATAAAATATAGGAGATAATCAAACAAAACAGCTACTCTTTTGCTGTAATTGTACTTACAAAGTTAAAAGTAAAAATAAAGAAGTACCGATTAATAATTAAAACTTAAATCCGTTAGAACACGATGAATTAGATGTGCAAATAGTCTCAACATGAAGAACAATTGCGAATCCCAAACAAGATAGGACCAGGTGTCCGGAAGCAGTCAGCATGGAATTGTATCTAAAATCATCCGTTTTTACAAATCCAAATAGTTGGACCCAGATACAATGAGATGAACAAAGTTATTCTCACAATGATTTCTTATATGTTTACTATCTGCATGTAAAATTCATTGATTTCTTTAAGAAGTCATGTACCACTGTTATGAAAGTTAAAGTATAAAATATATTGTTTGTATTCCATAAATGATAGCCAATATAATAGCATTGTTTTACAGAACCCACAATGTTCGTTTTTATTGATTTTTTAACGCCACACATAACAATTTTTAAAGTTATATGGCCGAAGCCATTATGATTTTTAATGGTGGAAGAGAGAACCCGCTTACAATGTACTCGAGAAAAGATCACTGGCTTTCCGCAATGTAAACTGACAAAAACTTTTTTTTTACAAAATCAGCTCAGGTTCCAGCGGAGATTTGATACCTTTGGTGGAGGTGTTTGTTAGGGTGATATAAATGCTTATTATTTGTAGAAGTCAATACATTTGATATTGGTGGATCTGTTTGCTAGGGTGACATTAATGTTTATTTACATTAAGAAATTTAAATAATTTTGTTACCTTGGTGGAGCTGTTTGTTAGGGTGATATGAATGTTTATTTACTCGAAAAAGTCATGCATCACGAGGAGAAAGCCCGAGGAGAATATCAATCCTGAGAGTAAACAAAAATTTATTTCAACTTATAAGCAAAAACTATTTATTGTACCAATGTTCATTTAATTGCAAATTACAAAACAGGGATATATACAGACTTAAAAAGTCTTAATTTCCTGTATATTTTATGAAAATTGTTTGAGATACCCAGTATAGCGATTATTCACTTGCAAATGATTTTTCTTACTATTTGTATTTACATAGCTAAATATATCTGACATTATTTGTATTTGCACATTAAGTAAAAGATGCTAAAGTAGAAAATAAAGCCGAAATTGGGTTTTGGTAAACAAAGCTAATGCCCCTTTAAGGAATTATTTCCTGAATTCATCCCGTGCCATTGGGTTTTGTCTAAATTCCATCTAATAACGATAACTCTGTTTTTATATAAATCAGGCACCAAGCACGGTCACAAAATTGCAAGGTATATGATGACGTTTAAATTTTCAATTCATCTAATCACAAATGCTGTAATAAATATGAGGTATAATGATAATATATAAGCTATAATTCTCTTCTAAAATAATTATGTCCGGTATGAACGTTACTCGGTATTTATTTGACGTTCATGTGTTCTAATCGGACTGATTACAGAGTAATTGGTTTGGCAAAATTGTAAAATGTTGTACCAATAAACTGTAATTTGGCACATAATATAGTTGTCTCAAGGATACGATTTACCCTTAGGCGTATGTATTTATGGATGTACAGTGTGATATGGATTACTATTGTAAAAATAAAAATCTACTTTTTACGCCTATGGTCTGATTTCACGTGAATATTATTTTCTATTTATGGCAAGCTTGCTTGCAGACATTTCACCGATGATCAATTTCATATTAGACATGGGAAATGTGTACATGAAGAAGCCACTATCACTAAACTATTTTTCTTGTGTATGCACTCTTAAATGCGTTCTTGTTTAGAATATATTTGAGAAAGTCCTATATCTTAAAGCGACCTAAGGGTGTTAATTAATTTAGTATCACGTCATGATGCAATTGGTGATAATCGTTTTTTTTTAAATATTATAAACATAAAACCAAAGTTACAATGCTCAAGACGATATCGTTTCTGTCAATTAGACTTCATCAGTTGAGCTCCAATTGGAAAAGTATGTGATTTTTTCTAAAGATAAAATGGTATCATACAAGGCCAAATAATATCTCTAAAGGTATAGCCGAAATCTGTCTAAGAGGAACCACTGTGAAAAAATGACTAGCTTAGCTTTAGAAAATTTTTAGAATTTAAATGGTGTTAAAAGTGCCAAATATTACTTTAGTATAAGATGAACAGCTGGTACCGAAATACCAGGTACTAGGTTTATGTATACCCTCGGGGATTCAAACGGTCCACCAGCAGTGGCAACGACCTAGTGGTTATAAATATTATAAACATAATACCAATGTTATAATGCTCAAGACGATATCGTTTTTAAATCTAACATAATTACATGACATTCATAACCACTAATATAAAATGTTTTAGGAATATTTGTCAACTTGGATACGTTTGATATATATATATATATATATCACAGAAACCAAGCTACTTATCTTCAGGATGTAAAGGAGACAATGTACAAATCTGGTGAACATTGGAAAAACAGGGACATTCTGGAGCAACAAAGGTGGGATCAGGTGCGATGGACGAGTAAGCATCCGCTGTTGATCGGTCATAATCAAATAAAAAAATAAAAGAGGATTACATTCTCGTCACAACTGGTACAGAAGAATTCATAACCGCTATCGGAAAACAAACTGAACATTTCATTTAGAGACATTTGAAACAAGATCATTATACTTCAGTAAAATTTGCTTATCAATAAGTGGTTTACATATGTATATGAAATGATCATATGTTGAACTCGTACTGGCATATCGGGTTATGTGCCAAATATAAACGGCATTAGCGTTATAGCTAATACGAGGTATAATTTGTAAAATTTCGTCACGGGTAAATTTCATTGATTAATGAAAATAACGAATCTTTCTGATTTTACATTATGTTATATGCGGTGTTATAAGATGTGAAAGCAAAGGAATTCCAAACAAGTTTGATATTTTAACATTTTTATAAATAAGGGTCAATAAAATCTAACACTACATAATTCAGAAACAAATATGAAAAACCACATAAAATGGTGACCATAGACTAGTTTGTTGCAGACAGCAGAGAACTAGTAACAATAACTGATACTTTGTCGATAATTTTGCGCAGTAAACAAAAATGTTCCATACAACATTTTTACTCAAAAACTTTATAGGTTTGTTTTCTTAAGTCAAGAAACGTTCCAACAATTATTTATCAACAAATTGTAGGCATACCAATGTACTCTAGCTGTTCCCCTTTACAAATCCACATTACCACGTACAAAACACATGTTATTCATTTCATTTGACATTTGGATGACATAGAATATACATATACATATACATATACATATATATATATATATATATATATATATATATATATATATATATATATATATTCAGTATTTCCCCACGAAAATAAACACTGAACCAAAAATTACACATGGTGACGGTAATCTTTCAGTCATATGATGGCGTTCAGTTTTTATTGGCGGAGGAGAAACCCCGGTTACCCGGGATTCGAACCAGAGGTGAGAGGCCTTGTGATTTAAAGCGCAATGCTCTAACCACTCGGCCACGAAGGCCCCTATATATATATATATATATATATATATATATATATATATATATATATATATATATATATATATATATATATATATATATACACAGTGGAACCATCATATATATACGAAAGTATTAATTTTAGGATGTCCAGGAGACAATCTAGAATTATGGTAAACATTGGATTGATAAACAAAAACCTTTGAAAATTCAGAAGTGGGATCAGGTGCCACGGAGAAGTAAGTGATTTGCAAAAACCTGCGTTAATGGATTTTAAGCGGTAAATGAGTTAAAAACCGAGAAGTATGAATGACGACAGGAATCATATAGCAAGTTTTGTATAATGAATTAAACAAAACAGACAAGATACACTGTCAAACTGAAAACAAAATACAATAACCAAATGAGTGAACATACTAATTCATAATATAAATTGTATTTATCTGTATATATGTTTTTTTAATAAATAAGATTAATGGTTTTTTTTTCTGAGACCCACTTCCGAAAGCATCGTCATTTTTAATTTACACTACATAACATGCTTTTAGCAAATACATTTGTAATTATAAATACCCTTGATAACTACGTAAAATAAACAAATAAGTTGAACTTTGGTAATTCAAAATGTCAAAAACCTTGTTATTCTAGATTTTTTTTATACATCAATAATACATTATCTTGATGTTTTCAAGGACAGTATCGATAAGTCTTTGATGAAAGACTTCTGTCTTAGTACCACGATCATGTATCAACAAAGCATCTGTAGCAAATTATTTTTGCCTATTCTCCATTCTCTGACTTTGATGTTATGTAAAAAGTCTAAGAAACCAACGTATAAACCACTAGGATGTCAAGGATATAGGTACAAATATGGTAAAAATGGATAAACACGGACCTCTTGAATTCAAGAGGAGGGATCAGGTGCCATGGAGGAGAAGGCATCCCCTGTCAAATCAAAATGAAAGACGTGAGGGACGAATCCTCGGCATAATTGGTACAGACGTCACCAACCGCCATCGAAGAGCAACTCAACATTTCAGTCAGTGAAACAGAGTAGTCGCAAACAAGACTATTATACCGACCATAAAATAAGAACGTTGGCATCAAACACGGCTTTCAATATATCTGTGTCAATAATTTTTCAGTTAGTAGTTTACCTGTTCATATGAAATGTTCATATGTTGAAAACGCCCTGACATATCAGATCATTTGTGAAACATAATCTCTATATGCGGTTGATTGTGGGATATTACTACTTAAATGTGTAAAATAAATGATGAGAAAGCCGAAATCGTCGCGTTTATCGAAATGCTTAGTTGTTAATTTCCGGTCTGTGTCTATAGTAAGTAAAATGTCTAAGCATGAAGCGTGTGTACATGTGTACTTGATTCTGTTGTATCTTTAATTTCTAGTTTGCCGGGATATATCGCATTGACATATGTATGAAAATTGTCATTATTAATTAACAATATATACGATATATCTAAATGTCAAATTAAAGGACAACACTTACTTTTTCTTCTTTTGATTCAGCTGTTTTCGAATGAGGTCTGCTTCATATGAATAAAGGAACAGGTCGGCCAACAAAGGAGCACAATTGGTTCCTATTGGAGAATGCCGACAGTTTGTTGAAAAATCACGTCCTCGAACATTATAGATATATTGTCCGTTAGAAATCCAAGCATCTTTTTACATCATCTTCGTGGATTTATGTGTAGAATCAGAGTGGTGTTTGACAAAATAAGTATCATCATAACCAATCAATACGTATTTAAATTTCCGTGTGCCATTTTTAGTGAAAAAACAGTTGTCTATGATGCTAAAAAGTCTCTCTTTTATGTGGAATTGGAGTAGAGAAATCGTATGTTTTGATACTGTGAATTTGAGAAAAATTGTGTGCCTTAAAAGTTTCTAGAAGTTGATTCGGATTTTTAGGTATCCACATCTGATTTACACCGCTTCTGGAATAAGCAACAGTACAGTACTGCTGAAGTTTCTCCTTAAAGGCTGTTTGTATCTAAATATGGAGAAATGATACAGGTTTAGTAGAACATTTGCTAGTTCATGTTATGTACCTCTGCCTATATGGGGTTTTGTAAAGTTTACGTATCCAATATAAATATGGTATCTCAAAATCAGTATCGGTTGTTGGTACATCAAAAGAATGTAATACGGACACGTGATTTTGGAGGATCTCGTCCTTTGAAAGTGGGCTACGTGTGTATGTAGGATTACCAGAATTCGTATTAAACCCTAGTTCTTTTAATAAACAATTATAGTAATAGTATACAAATAATTTCTAGTTTGCCGGGATATATCGCATTGACATATGTATGAAAATTGTCATTATTAATTAACAATATATACGATATATCTAAATGTCAAATTAAAGGACAACACTTACTTTTTCTTCTTTTGATTCAGCTGTTTTCGAATGAGGTCTGCTTCATATGAATAAAGGAACAGGTCGGCCAACAAAGGAGCACAATTGGTTCCTATTGGAGAATGCCGACAGTTTGTTGAAAAATCACGTCCTCGAACATTATAGATATATTGTCCGTTAGAAATCCAAGCATCTTTTTACATCATCTTCGTGGATTTATGTGTAGAATCAGAGTGGTATTTGACAAAATAAGTATCATCATAACCAATCAATACGTATTTAAATTTCCGTGTGCCATTTTTAGTGAAAAAACAGTTGTCTATGATGCTAAAAAGTCTCTCTTTTATGTGGAATTGGAGTAGAGAAATCGTATGTTTTGATACTGTGAATTTGAGAAAAATTGTGTGCCTTCAAATTTTCTAGAAGTTGATTCGGATTTTTAGGTATCCACATCTGATTTACACCGCTTCTGGAATAAGCAACAGTACAGTACTGCTGAAGTTTCTCCTTAAAGGCTGTTTGTATCTAAATATGGAAAAATGATACAGGTTTAGTAGAACATTTGCTAGTTCATGTTATGTACCTCTGCCTATATGGGGTTTTGTAAAGTTTACGTATCCAATATAAATATGGTATCTCAAAATCAGTATCGGTTGTTGGTACATCAAAAGAATGTAATACGGACACGTGATTTTGGAGGATCTCGTCCTTTGAAAGTGGGCTACGTGTGTATGTAGGATTACCAGAATTCGTATTAAACCCTAGTTCTTTTAATAAACAATTATAGTAATAGTATACAAATAAAAACAATATTATTAGGAGCTTTGTCTGCTGGGACCAGTACATATTGGTCATGTAATCTATCCAGCTCGGTTACCACTTCAGGATAACTAAATACAGAGGGATAACGCGTGTTCATAGTTCCTTTAAGTTCCCAAATACGAGATTTTATTAACATTCGTGTAGAATTTAGCCATGCAGACAAAGTGTACGGTTCCACTTCTTCATGTTTGGCTTATCGTCTGGTATAATCTTCGACAGAATTCATAACTAAACTGAAATTTTGTCGCCAATTAAAGGAACGGGCTTCACGGTATTTTGAATCTGTTTTGAGGTTTTCATTTTCAACAATAGAAACGTCACCGGTGATTACATGCCCCACAGGATAATATTTGAAGGGAGATATGATGCAACATGAACACTTGACGGTATTATGTAGAAGAGGGTTGATGTCTAGGCAATGCAAAACCCGTTTGTAATTGAATAGCTTGGATGCGATGCTGGATGTATAGCTATATGAAATGCAAGACGTGTCTCTTCAGAACAGTCATCCCAAGTAACGCGTGTAGGCTTGAACATTCTGTGATAAGCAATGTCCATTATAACGGAGTTCAGTGTGTATTCCGGGGGATGAAGAATCCGTTTTGGGATCCATTCTTGCTTCCTGGAAAGGTTCATTAAGAAGTGTAAAAGGGATAGAATAAAGTTTGTTGCGAATATGATGAAGACCCAATATTTTTTTTTTGTTATATCCATTATTAGCCTCAATTCGATGACCAGATACTCTTTTATTTAGTTGCCTCTTTGTCTCGCCAACATAAATTAATCCATACAAGGTACACTCAATTCCGTAAACAACGTTTGATAATTTGCAATCCAGATGATTCCAGCTTCTGGTATTGCAATGTTTATTTGTCAGATTGCTAGTGAATCCCGGATCAGTTACTGGTATATTACATGTTTTACAATTTTTAACAAAACATTTTGAAACGGATGGTATATTTTCTGAAAATGAACGGTAAAAAATGTCATCAAGTCGAATCTGACAATTTTAATGGGCATATAAGCATCATTATGTCTGTACCAGAATTGGTCATCTGTAGACTGTAGAAATGGCAAGTTTGTTCGTTGAGGACAACTCGAGGAGCACCATACAATCTCTGCGAATCTGTGCTCAGGGTAGACTCAACAGAAGGACACCCATACTGGGCGCCGTGTATTCAGTATGTAATTTGGTACTAGTTTATTTATAGAATGTATGTACCGAGCGACAAGTATCCTCGGAGACAAAATGTCACCAGCAGTGATGCATACTCGATGGTAAAAAAACTAACTACACTTAGATTGTTTTTTAGCTAAACTCTCAGTGAAGATATAAGGAAATATCTTTAACAATGCCAAAGTTATAGTTTTACCAAAAAGACAAAGGCAAATGCTCAAGACGATCGTTTGTGTCAATAAGACTTCACAACTTAAGGTCGAATTTAATATAAATGTATAATCCCGAAAGAAAAAGTGGTATCATACAAGGCCAAAGAATAAATCTAAATGTATTGCTAAATTCGTCAGAGTAACCACTGTACAAATGAATATCTTAGCTTTGAAACGTTTATAATTTAAATTATGAACAGAAAGTCACGAATCAATCATTTCAGTGTTTTTGTGTCATGGCAGGTATTGTTAATTTTAATTTAACCTTATTGTGATGGCAGGAGTCAAAATTTATTGTGTTTCCATTTTTGGTTTGGAAATGGTGACAGCTCTTCTTACAGGAAGAATTTATTGGCGTAGTATAAAACAAAAATGAAACACCAGTTAGGTTTTGAAACATAACATCTGTTTTAATTTAAGGTCGTCTGATGAAATCGTATTGACAGAAACGATTGTCTTAAGCATTTGCTTTAGCCCTTTTGCAAAACTGTACATTCTGTATTGTTTTTATAACATTTTTGTCTCACAAATATTTGATTTCATGCTATTCTAAAATAATTTTTGAATAGGAGCTGTTAGGCCTTGTATTAGAATAAATGTCTTTTATCAAAGACTGATTAATACTGACATTATAGATTATTAATAGAATGTAATATTACTGTTTTGCCGTTCTGAATTCAACGTTGCTTGCTCAATTGACGTCAGTGTCTTTGGAAATTACACAGAAATGATTTGTTCTGTTAAATTCATGCTTTTTAGTGTAAGGTTAAACACATTATGAATAGTGAATGTTTCCAAAAGGACTTTAAGAAAAATATATTCTGAATTCAAAATAAACGATAAATTTATACACTCAGATATATTTCAGTAATATTATTAATGTTACTTCTTTTGAAAGACAGGAAGCATTTCTATTCAATATTTTTAATTTATTCGAGAATGGGTTTAGTTTGCTTTGATTTCAATTCTTCACAAAACAAGAAATTTGAATCTCATCGTTATTTATACTTCTCGAAACTCAAGATATCCAATACTATAACTATAACCCATTAACTTGGGCTGTTGCACATCAGTTTTTTTATTTTCTTACCACTGATTCAGTTTAAAATGTATCATATACACGATTTTCATGAAGTTGATTTATTTGATATTTTTCTTGTAAAGTTAACATACAATTGTATCTGAGTATTGTATATAAAAAATCTCAGATACCAAAGTATAAATCAATAGAATGTCCAGAACATAAATACAAATCCGGCAAAAATGTACAAACACGGACCTCTGGAAACCAAGAGGTGGGATCAGGTGCCATGGAGGAGTAAGCATCCCCTGTCGACCTGTCATACCCTGAGTCCACAGTCAAGACCAATGAAATACGTTAGGAGTGTATCCTCGTCACAATTGGTACAGACGTCTCGACAACCACCAACGAAAAGGCAACTCAACATTTCACCTATTGAAACAGAGTAATCGCAAACAAGACTATTATACCGACCTTAAAATTTGCAGAATGTTGATATCAAACGCTGTTTTCTATATCCCTGTGTCAAAAATTTGTCAGTGAGTAATTCACCTCTGTATATGAAATCTTCATATGTTGTACACGCCCTGGCATATAGGATCATTTGTGTAATATAAACTCCATTTGCAGGTGACTGAGAGATATTACTACTAAAATGTGGAAAATTTACGATGGAAAAGCCGAAAACGTCGCGTTTGTCGTATAGCTTAGTTGCTAATTTCCCGTCTGTGTCTATAGTAAGTAAAATGTCTAAGTATGAAGAGTTTGTGCTTGTATCTTTAATTGTATGAAAATTGGCATTATTAATTGACAAAACGTCGTCGATATATCTAAATGTCAAAATAAAGGACACCGCTAACATTTTCTTCTTTTGATTTAGCAGTCTCTGAATGAAGACTGCTTCTTATGAATAAAGGAACAGGTCGCCAATAAAGGGGCACAATTGGTTCCCATAGGAATGTCGAAAGTTTGTTGAAAGGCCACGTCTCCGAACATTACAAATATATTGTCTATTAGAAATTCCAGCATGTTTTTTATATCAACTTCAGTGTATTTATGTGTAGAATCAGAGTGGTGTTGGGCAAAATAGGTATCCTGATAGCGAATCACTAGATATTTAAATTTTCCGGTACCACCTTAAGTGAAAAAACAGTTGTCTATGATACTTAAAAGTCTTTCTTTTAATTTTTTTATGTGGAATAGTTGTGTAAAGAGTAGAGAAGTCATAAGTTTTGATACTGTGAATTCGAGAAAAAACTGTGTGCCTTCAAATTTTCTAAAAGCTGTTTAGAATTTTTAAGTATCCACATCTGATTTACACCGCTTCTGGAATAAGCAACTGTACAGTATTGTTGAAGTTTCTCCTTAACGGCTGTCAATATCTTGGTAAGGAGTAAAGATAAAGGTTTGGTAGAACATTTGCTGGATCCTGATATGTATCTTTGCTTATATGGGGTTTTATGAAGTTTAGGTATCCAATAAAAATATGGTAGCTCAAAATCGGTATCCGTTGTGGGTATATCAAATGAGCGTAATACGGACATGTGATTTTGAAGGATCTCGTCCTTTGAAAGTGGGCTACGTGTGTATGTAGGATTTCCAGAATTCGTATTAAACCCAAGTTCTTCGAATAAACAATTAAAGTAATGTGCATTTTTATCGATTATCTGTTTCTAAAAAAAACTGAACTTAACGGTGTTGCTAAAACATGGTTGAGAATTAGTGTATATTACCTTCTGTTAATCTGAGTGAGGCAAAAAGGTTTATTCAGCCAAAAGTAACACAAATACAACGCAACATTTTACCATTTTACCAGATTAAACATAAAAGAGACATTTTGTAATCCTTAGAGAAGAGAAATGATCGAAAATCGATTTTTTATGTTTAGAAGTTTCGGGCAGTAATATATTAATGCATGTCACATAAAACAATGAGCAACCTGCCATTTACAAATGTAAGTTTGAGCAACTTAAACTCCACTTACAAAAGATGAAAAAGTTTTAATTTGAGATTTAGACACTTCGACGACGTTTTGTCAATTATTAACGACAATTTTCATGCATGAGTCAACACGATATTTATTATTATTATTTATTATATTAAGGCGAACTAGAAATTAAAGAAATGACAGAATCAGCACACACACTTCATACTTAGACATTTACGTACTATACACACAGACGAGAGATCGGAAACTAATCTATACGACAAATGCGACAGTTTAGACTGTCCCATCGTAAATGTTCCACCTTTAAGTAGTAATATTCCACAGTCACCCGCATATGGAGTTTATATTTCACAAATGATCAAATATGCCATAGGGTGTTCAACATATGAACATTTCATTTACAGATGTAATCTACTCTCTGGCAAATTATTGACTCAAGGATATAGAAAGCCGCGTTTGATGTCAACATTCCGCATACATGGACCTCTGGAAACCAAGATGTGGTATCAGGTGCCATGGAGGAGTAAGCATCTCTTGTCGACTGGTCACACCCGATCATATCAGATCATATGTGAATGTAAAATTCCATGTGCGGATGACTGTGGGATATTCCTACTTAAATGTAGAAAATTTACGATGGGAAAGCCGAAATTGCCACGTTTGTCGTAAAGCTTAGTTATTAATTTCGCATCTGTGTTTATAGTACGTAAAATGTCTAAGTATGAAGCATGTGTGCTTGATTCTGTCATTTTTAAAATTTCTATTCGCATCGTATTGCCATATGTATGAAAATTGCCATTATAAGTCGACAAAACGTTGTCGATATATAAAGGAGACTGCTATCTTTTTCTTTGATTCAGCAGTTTCTGAATGAAGTCTGCTTCGTGAATAAAGGTACAGGTCAGCCATTAAAGCGGAATAATTGGTGTCCAAAGGAATGCCGACAGTTTGTTGAAAAACCACGTCAAATACATTGTCTATTAGAAATTACAGCATCTTTTTAATATAATCTTTGGTATATTTATGTGTAGAATCAGAGTGCTGTTGGACAAAATCAGTATCGTGATAACCAATCATTAGATATTTAAATTTTCTGGTACCACCTTCAGTGAGAAAAACAGTTGTCTCTTTTGTAATTTTTATGTAGGATTGTTGTGTAAAGAGTAGAGAAGTCGTATGTTTTGATACTGTGAATTTGAGAAAAATTGTGTGCCTTCAAATTCTATAAAAATTGTTTAGAATTTTTCAGTATCCACATCTCATTTACACGGCTTCTGGAATAAGCAACTGTACAGTATTGCTGAAGTTTCTCCTTCTGTCAATATCTTAGTAAGGAGTAAAGATTAAGGTTTAGAAGAACATTTGCTGGATCCTACTATGCTCCTCCGCTAATATGGGATTTTGTGAAGTTTAGTTATCCAATATAAATATGGTAGCTCAAAATCAGTTTCGGTTGTAGGTACATCAAAAGAGAGTAATACGGACACGTGATTTTGAAGGATCTCGTCCTTTGAAATTGGGCTACGTGTGTATGTAGGATTACCAGAATTCGTAATAAACCCAAGTTTTTCTAATAAACAATCATTGTAATGTGCCATACCAATATTATTTGAGGCTTTGTCTGCTGGTACGAGTACATATTGGCCATGTAAGCTATCCAGCTCGGTTACCAATTTTGGATCACTAAATACAGAGGGATAAGAAAACGTGTTTTCATAGTTCCATTATGTTTTCGAAAATGAAATTTTATAAACCATGTTATGCAGAAAATGGTTGATGCCTAGGCACGGCAAAAGCCACTTTAATTGAATAGCTTGGATGCGATACTAGGTGTATAGCTATATGAAATGCAGGGCGTGGTCTTCAATCTGAAAAATTGCGAAACACAGAACTGAACTTTTTGTGATTTAAAACATTGGCAATATTTATTTATAAATTTAGGTTTAAGGAAAAGATGTTTCTGTTCAGAACAGTTATCGTTTTTAACGCGTGTATGCCTTAAACAATCTGTGATAAGCAATGTCCATTAAAACAATTCAGTCTTGCTTCCTTAACGAGTTCATTAAGAAGTGTAAACCGAGTAGAATAAAGTTTTCTACGGATGTGATGAAGACACAATTTACTGTTAACATAAAGGTAAAAGAGATAAAAAAGTGACGTCATGTATGTTTGATCTGTCGTATGAATGATGTCCGTGACTTGGTATTACGTTAGAATTAAAAAGTTTCATTACATTGACATTCCTACATTGTGGATTTGATGAATTGCCTACACTTTAAATATTATCATTGCACCCAAAAGAGTATGCAGTGCCAAGCTGTTTAATTCAATAATCTTCAAGTTGTCTATGAAAAGGGGTACTGAAGGTGTGATTGTTGGTCCAGTGGTATAATTTTTCAATTATACGCACTCTCATAAACAAAATGGAATGATCTGATATTGCTGTACATCTATCCAAAACAAAAAAGCAAATATAAAATCATATGTCTAAATTATGATAGATTTATTGAGAAATGACAGAATATGACTTTATAGAAAGACAATCAGATTAACGTTGATAAATGACTTTATTCCAAAATCCTTAAAAGACAAAGGTAGATGTATAATTTTTTCTATGACACGATAGCTACATGCAATAACAAAAACTGAATTGGAACAAACGACATAAAAACTACAATATGCATATATATATATATATATATATATATATATATATATATATATATATATATATATATATATATATATATATATATATATATATATATATATATATATATATATATATATATATATATATATGTATATATATGCACACACATACATATATACACACACACACACATATATATATATATATATATATATATATATATATATATATATATATATATATATATATATATATATATATATATTCTGTCAATGTAAATTGAAGCTGACGTATACGATTATTGCCTTAACGCGTTCAGCCTCCATTAATTCATTGTTGATACCTTATTTCTGTTTATGACCAGTCTAAGCGGACTAATATGCAATTAGAACGTCATGGACACTGTATTTCTACCAGAAGTTCATTTGTTTTTATCAAGACTATCGATAAAATGTGAAGACAATTTTATCAGTTGTTCAGTTTTTCAGCAGATTCCCCATAGTGTCTAAACATAGTGATTAAATCATTTCGGTTATATTTCCTTTCACGAGCATTCTTTGACCGCATTTGCATTTTGAGTTCAATGAACGTAAAATTCATTGTTGTCACCATATACATCTACTCTGTCTTGTATACAAAATATTTAAAAATTGTCTGCTGAATTCGCAATCGAAATGTTAGTAGTAATGAAATACTGTTTGGATGTCATCTCTACACGTTAAACTGTCATAGACGTCAGCTATGTGAAATATTGTCTGTAATGTCAATAAACTCATTCTTGTTATACGGCCTATATCTCCATTACAGAGTTTTGTTTACGACGCATTTTCATCGCATAATATATCATCTATAAAAGAGATTCTGCTATTATGTGCCTGAATGAGTGACGTGTATTTGTTCATCGCTGTTGCTTTTTAAGTTCCAGAATGCACTATTTTGTACTCTATGGTTAACAGAAAGATGCGATCGACAGCAACCTTATTCTCAAGGAGAGATAACGAGTTAGTTTTTGTTCAGTCTTTAACAGTTCATGCATAATAATTTGATTATCATCATCATCGTCGTCGTCATCATCATCACTGAAGTAAGCTACCCCTACCGAACGACCACATCTGCCAATTTTGTAAAAAAAACACCTTTCGGTGACATTCACACTATATTTTGTTATGCAGATGATAATGCGATATAGATTTTTAGATGTCGAAAGTTAACGATAGGGAAGCCACAATCACCACGTGTAGTTGGAAAATGTTAAAGTCATTTCCTGTTTAGTTTCGGATTAAAACGTTTGATAAAATAGTATTCTTTGGCTTTTCTTAAATTTTCGTCCTCTGACCAAATTTTAAAGAAAGGAAACATTTCGAATTTTCCTTTTCCACATATCTCGAAATGTTCACTACACGGGGAGTTCCTCGTTGAAGGGTCCCTTATCTGCTGTCTATGAACCCTTACTCGGTCGAACGTCATAATTAATAATCGTTGTCACTTGACATCGTTTTACTCTGTCTGAAGAGCCGATATGGATGAAAGCGCTAGCAGAAGAATAATTATATTTACTATGATCAAAGGAATGTGTTGTTCTGAATAATAATTTTTCTAATATATATATATATATATATATATATATATATATATATATATATATATATATATATATATATATATATATATATATATATATATATATATATATATATATATATATATATATATATATATATATATATATATATATATATATATATATATATATATATTTACTGTGAAAATTCGACAAACACGAACCCATGAAATTCGAGAGATCGGATCAGCAACCACAGTGTCACAGTTACCGATGTAGAGACAAAAAGACATGTAATAAGACTCATGGTAATGAATAATCGATTAAAAAATATATTCCGTTTTTTATATAGTTAATATTCAAATTAAAGACTTTTGTGAACAACATGTACAGGAGTTGTATTTGGAACATGGACAATCATTTTGCAAAATAACTTTACGACAGGGGATTGAATTATAATTGCAAATAATTGAGCAACTTTAGTTCGCTCAATACTATCAATGTATTACATATTGACTTATTTTCCTCCATTTGCAGAAAATACGTTCAAGCTACAATACATCCATACCTAGAATGATAATTTCCTTATATTTCAGTATTGCTTTAGAGAGACTGGTTTGGCTTACAATTAATTTTGGTCGTACGTCGTTGATATAAGGCGTCAGATCTTTCTGGCAATGCGTTCAGACAGGACGTATGTCCAGTATATATTAGACTGATGACATTATTTCAGAATTGAATCATGTTGAGGTTTACTGGGTAAGAACATCAATGGGTTTTGAAACAAAGTAATGAACTGTGAAGAAGCAGATTTAATACTGGTCTCTAGACATAATACATAACTGTTTACACTGTATGTGAATATGATGAACTAATCTTGTCATAACAATATGACAAGACTCGTTCATTATATTCACATTTAGTATGTTCTTTTTTATTTTATGTTGAAAACGTTCCGAAGCACCTGCTGTCATTATTTATTTGTCTTGATATTGTTATCTATTAAATTTGAATACACGTATTTTAATTCTAGTTATTCTTTAATGCAATGATTCAGTGTAAAAGGATGCATTAGGTTTAGATAAGGAGTTGTGTAATGCGCAGTTGGATAAAACAGGCCATGCATTTCAAAACATGTCAATGCTATATATCCCAGCGAACTAGAAATTATTTTTTTAAAGATACAACAGAATCAAGCACACACGATTCATATTTAGACATTTTACTTAATACAGACAAATAAGAAATTAACAACTAAGTTTACGACAAACGCGACCATTTCGGCTTTCCCATCGTAAATTTTCCACATTTAAGTTGTAATATCCAACAATCATCCGCATATGGAGTTTATATTTCACAAATGATCCGATGGGCAAACGGCGTGTTCAACATGTGATTACTAAGTGAAATGTTGAGTTTCCTTTTCGTAGACGGTTGTTGAAACGTCTGTTCCAATTGTGACGAGGATTCGTTCCTCACGTATTTCATTTGGACGTGACTGTGGACTCATAGCGGGTGTGACCGGTCAACAGGAGATGTTTACTCCTTCTTGATACCTTATCCCACCTCTTGATATGCAGAGGCCCGTGTTTGTCCATTTTAGTTTACCAGATTTGTACCTATAGTCTGGACATCTTAAAGATTTATACTTTGGTATTTGAGATATTATTTTTATTGTAGATTACATTCAAAGGGTGTTATAATTTAGGGAATGAGATAATTAGAACATTTGTATTATGAAGTATCTCACTTATTGTGAGAAAATTTGCCAGTTTACTTCTCCTCCTTTTAAAATTTTGACCGAAACTTAAAGCCAGAATTCCGAGTAATGACATGCATAGCATATTTAAAAAAATCATTGCTTCATTTTGATAAGACCCTATCACAGGTAAAAATTTGTAGCACTGCACCTACAGCTGGAAACATCACCATTTAAGTGATAAGCAATTCATTGAATATATAAACGAACGGAGCTTTTAAGACTAATATGACGAGAAATATTGTGTGTTTATATGTCTTGAATTTGAATATGCATACCTGTCTGGCTATTAACCGCGTTTCTTCTAGAATCATTCTACATTAAGGAGAACAATATACTATTTGAATGTTTGACAGGGTTTTTGATTAATCGTTTTATTATTTTATCTAATTTCCTTCAGTTATTCAATTCATACTGCGTGCAAACTGTTCTTACAAAAACCTCGTTCAAAGAGTTCAAAGTCGATAAGCATCTTGTTTGCATTGGCGTATGATTTGAAAGCATGTATTACTCCGCAGGGAATTTCATTACAAGTAATTTCAGTCTTGCCTCACCTCAAATTGGTACATTGTATGATATTGGAACTAATGCTAATTTCATGGAAATTAATGTTGTGTCAAACAAAATTCAAACGAAAGAATAAATTGCACGGATTTACAATTATATTGTATAGAAAACCGAAAGTTGAAGCTTTCAGAGTATATAAATGAATAAATGTGATTAAATTATTAAATCCAATACGGATGATTGATATCCAGTGAAGTGACATTAACCCATATTAAATATACTATCAGAACAAAATGAGAAAAACTGAGTGTTTTGTTGACATAATGACACACCAACACACACACACACACACACACACACACACACACACACACACACACACACACACACACACACACACACACACACACGCACGCGCGCGTGTGCGCGCAGGTGTGTGTGTGAGTGTGTGTGTGTGTGTGTGTGTGTGTGTGTGTGTGTGTGTGTGTGTGTGTGTGTGTGTGTGTGTGTGTGTGTGTGTGTGTGTGAAAGACAATTTCTAGGGAGACTTGACTGTGGACTCACGGCGATTATGGCCGGTCGACAGGGGATGCTTACTCCTCTATGGCCCCTGATCCCTCTTGATTTCCAGAGGTCCGTGTTTGTCCATTTTTGCCGGATTTGTATCTGTGTTATAGAAATCCTAAAGATTTATACTTTGGTATCTCAGATGTTTTATATTTGTAAAAGGCTTTTAAATCACTTCCAAAAACGAAATAACTTCAGACGTTTACAATTTTTCTTGTAGAGTTTTAAATAGACTCATTAAGGTATTTCTTTGCAGATATCGTGTAAAGGGTTTCGCTTTTTTGCGTTAAATCATGTTTTAGTAATTACTTGAAGTGTTTGAAATACCTTCATCGAATTCATAATTCGAAAGTTTATTGATCGGCCACTTCGCATAATATATACAAGAAACATACAATACATTATTTGTCCTTACAACCACGTGCCCTGTGATTCCTTTTTAAAACAGAAACATCTCTTATTAGGAGAGATAGGAGATAAACATTTATTTTAAGATAAAATGCAATATATCAAGTACAGAATAGGTAGGGAAAATTAACGTTAATACAAAAACACATATATCAAAGTATAATGCCAGGATGTTCAGGAGAGAAACACAGATCTCTTACAGTGCAGACGTGGGATCAGGTGTCATGGAGGAGTAGACATCCCATGTCGACTGGTTACTCTCGCCTCACTGTTAAAGTAAAATTCAAATGGAAATAAGTGAATTTCCACATTTAAATAGTGATATCACTGTATCGTAATAATAAAATATGTCAGGTCTCGTTCAACACACGGTCATTTCATATACAGGGGCAAACTACTTCCTGATATGTTCTGATCACAAGTATATAAGGAACTGCATTTGATTTCAGCTATTTGCAAATTTTATGGTCATTGAAATGATCCTGTCTGCAATTACGATGTTTAATTGAAATTATTTCTTTCAAAGTTGTAACTATAGATATCCTGACGTGTAACTGTTTTTTTTTTAAATCATTCTTTTTAAGTACTGTCTGACATTGCTTAAATAAGTAGCACATTGGTTTTTGTTGTCGTAACTTAAGGTTTGTATATTGAATTTTAAACAACTGAAAAGAAACTCAGTCTGTAAATCGATGTAAATGTCGGCTAGATTATCTAAACGGCAATACACTCCGACATTATCTTAACTTTATTATTTTATTTTCCCGGAATTCAATTGCTAGATAACCCTTTTCAGTATGTTGTTTATACACTTCCAGCGTATAGAATTTACATATATGGCTTCAGAAAACACGTAAATGTAGGATGCTGTTATTTCATTTCCCGTAAGATAGAGATACCGTAAGAGAACGGGATAAGATTGCTAAGGTTCATTTTATTAGTAAATAATTTTCATCTACAAATCCTCTATATTTAATATATATATATATATATATATATATATAACATTTAATGTTGATTTATACCGTATACTTGTATATACATTTAGTCGTGAAAATATTGACAGTAATACTGTATACCGGAAAACTTCCGCTTCCTTTAAATTTTCGCTATAAGATGGCGGATTTAGAATGAAAGCAAAATTTTGAAGCTAAATGATAAAGCACGTACAAACATGCCACCCACGTGACTGAAGTGATTAAGGTCGAATTCAAGACTGGTTGAATATTTAAAAGGACGAAAATAGCCAAGAGTGAAAATGTCTAGATATATAGTAATATAGGTCTACCAAGGTAAATTGGCTCATGTTTGCAAACAGAGCGAGTCTAAATTGAATCATAACAGGTATGACAAACTTTGTTTCGGCAACAAAAATATTGCAAATTTATTAATACATGTAGTCACGTTTCACCTATGCATTCCTAATTTTTGAAAATAGACGTATTATTTTGGTTTTTGACAGACCCCGGATGTGCCACTTTACCAAGGTAGTACCATAGGTACTAAGATATATTCGCTTTGGTATCAGCTCTTATTCGATGTTATATTTGTCGGATTTGTGTTAAACTCATTCTAATTAAACATTTTATATAAAATCCATGTTACGAAACGACAGATGAAGTGTATATACATTTAACTATGACCGTACATTTGATTTATATTCGAATACATTTAAAATATTAAGATTAGATTAGTTGATGGTCCCTTTGGATTCATGTAAAGTTGTTCTTACGCAAGCATTGCAACTATAATCATGAAATTAATCCCAAAAATATAAGATCAAAAAACTAATATAAAAAGTTACATATTTTGAAGTGCATTTTGTCATTAAATATCTTCATAATTATTTTAATATACCAATTACTTGAGTTCTATTATACAGATTAAAGTAAACATCAACTCCTGCATTTCCTCCTTAGAGAATAGATAATAAATCCCTGTCTATGGGCTTGGTATAGCGATGAAAATTGAAAGCATCGTACATACAGTACAAAAATATTTAGACAATATTCATTAAGTATCTATTTGAAAGAGACATCGTAACTGTTTACTTCATGCTATAATCAACAGCCAGTAAAATTATCCCAAATGTCATATGTTTGCATATTTCGTCTTTACTTTTAGCAATTAATTTTGACGAACAAATATTTGTATATTGAGAACAGAGCATGTGTGCTATGAGATGTAGGCCCTGAAGACAAATTTTCACATGACTAAAGAGTATTGTAATTTCCCAAGTCATACTACTGAAATGTCAGTGGCTACAGTTTTCACTTCGCAATCAGACGGTGAATTCGAATTCAACCGAATAGTGCTTATTCCATTTTTACCAAGTGTTTGATTTAGGAAGGACCGGTCCTGGATCGTTCAGATAATCATAAAATGCAATGGTCAGTATTTGTGTTCCCACTAATAATTAACAATGGTAAGATAAGATAATTTTTTAAAAGCCTGATGGCTCCCAAGGGTGGGGACATAGTTTCTATTGTTTCATCAACCATAAAACATAGTACACTACAGTCACTGTGTGAAAATGAAATACTGTACATCAGGGAATTTTTACCTCTGATCAATTTCGCCCTTTTTGACGACAGAAAAACACACACATACACACGCACGCCCGCACCCACGCACGCAAACACACACACACACACACACAAACACACACACACACACACACACACACACATACACACACACACACACACACACACCTTAAATTCGTATTTAATTAAGATGAAGATGAAGATGTTTTCATTTTAAATTCTAAACAATGTAATTTGCAAGAGGTGGAACATTTTTTTAACCAACGCTATAATTCTCAAATTAAATGAACTTTAAGTAAGCTGAAACCTTCCTACAGATTTCAAGAACATTTGTTGTGCAATATATTTTCATCCAAGAGAAGTAGCGACTCAAATGTTATTCCCATGGCTATCCCACTGTTGAGTGCAATATGCTTTTTTCTTCTCACTATAATTACGCCATGATACAATCAGAAAATTGCTAGTATTTTGTTTTGGAAAAAGAACTAAGGTGACAGAGTGATTGAATAACATGCAATTTTGTAACTAAATTGCCATTTCAATCGGATACAGTATAACCTAGATGTCTTAAATCCGATCTAATCAGCCTTAAAGCCCCGCTAGAGCAGAATAAGGTGTCAAGTCTGTTTTAAGTTTATGGTTATATGAAGACATAAGGTTCACATTTATAACACTTCCAAATGATTTTGCGAGTAATACGAATGAGACAAATAATTACCGATTCCACTATGGCCGTACCAAAATTAAGACAAATATATTTGTGTTCGAGTCCATAGGGTATAGTTTATCACTCACTTGGTCTGGGTCTTTTTTTTTTTGCTTCTGTTAGCCTTTGGCACGAGATATCCTGATAACTTTTATAGCTGGCACCAATACCTCTTCAGGAACATCTCGTAGTCATTTCTAAAGATGATCGGAGAAAGTAATAAAGCCCCATGTTTTGTTTGGGTTTCCATTTAAGCACAGAAAATATCGATGATGATTTATGACACGCCACGCAATTAAACCTATTTTTTCACTGATTCGCTTTAACTGAAGAAAAACTGGGTTTAAATGATAAAAACTGGATGTAACTGTACCAAAAAATTAGTTTTTTTCAGTTAATGTGGGTTACAAGAAAACTAGGATTAAACTCTAGGGTAAGCTGGCAATCTACATTAACTGAGAAAATAACTTACCAATGAGATTTTGAAGTGGCATAATTATTGTCAGATAACAAAGAATTAGTCTTACGGCTATCCAGAGACGAATAATCAAATCTAGTAAACATAAGAAAATAATGGATCTCTCAAAACCCAGATATGGATTAAAATGCCATGGAGGAGTAAGCATCACTCGCTGTACAGTCACACCCGTCCCGAATCTGTCCTCAGATTCAAATGAAATACATGAGGAATAAATCTTCAATAATGTTGTTACAAACGACTCAACAACTGCTATATCTTAATATATATGGCAGCCAAAATCACATTAATGAGTTAAACCTAGTTTATATCCAGTTGATGTGGGTTACGAGTTGAACCTGATTTTTCTCGAGAACTGGAGAAAAACTAAGTTTAACTGAGAAAAACTAGGGTTAACTGCGCGAAATACTCATTAATGTTATTGTGGCGCAGTTAAACCTAGTTTTTCTCATTTAAACCAGTTTTTCTGATGAAAAACTAGGTTTAACTCATTTTTTGTGATTTTGGTGCAGTTAAATCTAGTTTTTCTCAGTTAAACCTAGTTTTTCTCTAGTTAACATGGGTTACTGAGAAAAACTAGGTTTAACTGGAGGAAATCTGGGTTTAACTGAGAAAAAGTAGGTTTAACTCATTAATGTGATTTTGGCGTGCCATGGATACATCATTGTTTCTGAAGAAGTTGACCACTTTACTTGCGGAAGAACGGTGGTTTCTTCTCGGGTACATTGTAACCGGGGTTTCTCCTTCACATTTAAAAACTGGCCGCCACCCTATAACTGACAAATTGTCGAGTGGCCTAAAACAATATCAAATACTTAAACAATATTTTCTACAAAATACTGAATTATATAATGCGACTCTAAAACTGTTGTATATTAACATTTTGTGAGTTACTAGTTTCCTACGTTTTATTGTGCATGGATCCAAATTTACTCAAATAATAATGCCATATTTGTCAGGAATGTTGTTTAAGACGCTGTAGAAGATTAAGTTCAGTCAAAATAATAATTATCATTGTTTATAACAAGTAGTATATTGTTATGAAGCAAATCTATTTAAGGACTATACATAATGTATATATTGAACATTTCTTAATGTTCAATATTGAAAAAAAATTAAAAAAGAATTATTTAAAACCACCCGTTGACAGATCATCGTGATCTAAAAGATAATCGTCCTAACTCATCAACCCCTAAAAAACAATAGACTCTTCTATAAATCAATTGATCTACCGAAAAATGCCCGACATGGCACCTTTTGGCAAACTTTTCCATTATTATGCCACAATCAAATGACCCGTCAAACATATGTGTTATTATGACGTCACAATCGAATGACGTAAAAAGCACATGGATAGCCACATATCAGATATTTGGTGACAAGTCAATTACTTCAACAAGTCAAAATGTGTCTTTAGGGGTGATTGATTTAACTGGAAAATCCTAAATCAAATGACATTGTCTTACGTGTTTGCACTTTTAGCCATTCTATGAAACCATGACAAGTATATAACAACGCACAAACACACACACACACACACACACACACACACACACCCATGAAATACATAACGTCGTGCTGCACAATAGTTTGATTGGGAAATTTCCCAGCAGATGGGTTTCTAAATGGAAAAAAAATATTTGATGACATTGTTAAAACTTGTGTACATATATCAATAGATAAATAATTGGCATATAATAAATACAAAAACACACAAATGTTTCTATTCGTATAATCAGAATACATTTGTAGCGGATGGATTCAATTCGAGCTACGATATATGAAAGACTTACAATTTGTCCGTGTCGTTATTCATTTTAGTGCTTTTTATATTCTATTCTTGCCTTGTATCTATTGCTTAGATCCGACACCCTAGGATATAGTCTTAAGTGTTGTTGGTTTTACTGCTTTATATATCAGACATTGGAACAATTCATGTTGATATTTTCCCCATGTATTTGGATGGATATTACTGATAGTTAAAAAAGAGCATTGTAATTTCATTTTCATATTTGTTTACAGATAAATAAGGATTTGTCCAATACGTTTTTCTGATAATGTTATAAATCAAAGTTTTAACATATGTTATAAGAAACGCAAAGCAACTTATATACTGCGAGAAGTAAGTTCTCGCAATCAAAGTTGTAGACAGTATATCGGAGCCAACACTCAAAGGTAGACCAAAATTAGTCGGTGAATCGTAGCCTACAGGAAGGTAATAAGCGCATCACTGGATTATATGTCAATTGATGAAAACATATCTAACATCCATACTCCACACTAATCAAAAATAAAATTCCCTAAACACCATATTCGATAATTAAGGATTCATAATCAATTATGTAGTTCAGTTTTTTTCTCGGTGAGTTTACTTCTGTAAAAATGTTAACAGGAACGTTTCATGTTTTGTGTAACTTGAGGTAATAGATTTTTTGTCGTATATGAGATTTTTAGACGAATATCAACATTATTTGAACATTAATTTCTGACTACTTTTCATGGATACACAGACAACCGGATAACGGGACCAAAAATGTGACTACGCGCAATACACGACACTCAGATGCACTTAGAATGTGTTATTGCAGGCCGCGTAAAACTATATGATAAAATTAATATTCCGTGAAATGATGAATAAGCCTGACCAGATCTCGTATAAGAAAACACACACACACACACACACACACACACACACACACACACACACACACACACACACACACACATTATATATATATATATATGTATATATATATAATATATAATATATATATATATATGTGTGTGTGTGTGTGTGTGTGTGTGTGTGTGTCTGTCTGTCTGTCTGTGTGTGTATGTGTGTATATGTGTATCTATGTATATGTGTGTTTGTGTGTGTGTGTGCATGTGTACGTGTGTGTATTTTTGCTCGCAACAAAAATGTATGAGAGAGAACGAGAGAGAGAGAGAGGGAGAGAGAGAGAGAGCATGTTACAAATAATTAAAAGCCAAGGAACAAAGGAAATTTTTAATTTTACCTATTTGAATGAAAAAAGCGAAGGATCATTATTCATTATGAAATATGAAAAGGTAATATCTGATATATTATATATCTCGCAAGGCACCAAATGAAAACAACAAATCTTGAACACTAAAAAGTCTTGTAAAACAATCACAATTCATGCACTTTCTGGTTTAGCTGCTTATATTGTCACAAATGGGGAAACATAAACCGCAACACTGGGTTTGTACTTTAAAATCAAAAAGTATTCAAAGTAATGGCTTCATCCTGTAGATTGATGAATTATGAATACTTAGAGGATGGAAATGTAATATACGCAGTCAATACGTTGGCTGTAATCATCAACGGTACGATACAGAAACACCGTGTCGTTCCTATTTATAAACAAAGCATGACTGCCTCATCACATGTGTATCCCTCCTAAATGCTTGATTAACTTCATGAAGTGATTCATGATTATACAATTTGATAAATTATGTTCAAAATACAATGTAGATGCATACAAGTCAACCTCCAGATGTTCTAGGCTTTCCAGATATATTTCAATTCTTCCTGCCAATTTTTCTTTCCAATATTATTTCCATATGGCTGTTTGTTGTAGAATCTGGAAAAAGCATCCCTGAGCTTCTTTTTTGTATCCTTGTCAGGACTAGCAGTCAAAAGCACTCTGAAATACAATAAAAGATAATTGTCTTTATAGTAATACAGATAATTTATAATGTTGCAGTGATTTCGAATAAGATGATGAAATCGAATGAATGTTTTTGTTATATATATATATATAACATATAGCATATCACAAATAAATTTAACCAAAAATAATAATTCGTCAAGCAATCATTGGGGCAATTGATTTCAGAATCCAAAGGGATTATTTTATATCTAATCAGAAATATATTATTAAGTCTCCTAGTCTCAAACTGAAATGCCGAATTACTTCTCCAAGACTTCAAATTAATATTCGTGATACAGAATCTATAAATATCTTTCCCGGTTTCTGAATGATGAAGCGGAAAATAATATCTGCGACAATATAATTACAGTTACATGCGAGGATATGAGCAAAAAGTCATCATTCTACATTGGCAAAATTAGCACCAATTCAATTACTTTCCAGAAAGCTGAAATGATATTGATTTAAGGGTCATTTACTTAAACAGATTCTGTCATGTGAAGCTTTAAAAACAATATTTTACCAAAACATTTTTAAGTTAAGTAATATAATTTAAGCATGCAAATGAACAGGGCACAGTATAAAATATGATTGGCCATATTTCATAATTCAATGGCATTCATAAAATATAATTTACAACAAAATTCTATCTCTGCCAAGTGATATGATTCTAGTACTCTGCCTCTGAAAGTTATTGCTCTTTTATGTTTTGTCCAGAGTCAAAGTCAAATGAAAGAACTGAGGAATAAATCTTCATAAAATTCTTCAGAATAAATTCAACAACAACTACTAAAGTATCCAACAGGTAACTCAGCATTTTATTTAGTGAAATAAGTGTATCATTGCAATAGCAAAGACGATAATTATACCGACCATAAAATTTGCGAAATGATGATATTAAACGCGATTTCTTATATGCTTTGGACAACAATTCATCAGTAAGTAGTTTACCTCTTAATACTGGCATCGTTAAAGTCTTACAGTCATTTTATACAAATAATAGCCCGCGATTAGAAAAAAATGAAAAGGCTTAAAAGATAGATTGCCGTAGAAAATTGTAACATTTCATACATATATTGCCTCGAAAGAATGAAACACGCCGACGACTGATATTCTGGCCATCGACTGATAACTACAAAAGTTTACTCGCCCATTATTCACATTTGATTTCTTTTCATAAATACGACATTATAACAAGTTTTTGTCAACCCGGATTTCTAAAAAAAATATTTATATAAAACGTCGCATATTTGAAATTTTTAATATAGAAAAAAACTTATTTTAAAAGTTTGTATGGCTTTAAGCATTTTTGTCCACTGTTAATTTGAGATAAATGATATGCTTCATAGTAATGAAGCACGGAATAATTACACAATTTTTCTTTGTGTGTAACTTCCTCACACAATCGACCAAACTAACCACATCATGAATCTGGTATTACATATATTGCATAAACCTAATAACTCTGTGATTGGTCGTTACCTTCAACAAAGATATTTTTGTGTTTTTCTCATAAACATTCGCTGAAACCTAAGCTGAATCTTATAAGAAAACTTGCCAGAATACTTGCGGAAGGCCGGTGGTCTCTTCACGGATACATAGTAACCTGCCTCTCTCCTCCAACATTAAAACCTGGTGACCAACATATAACTGTAAAAATTGTTGATCGATACGTAAAGCACTATTCAAATACAAAGACATTTTCATAGCCATCATTGATTTTCTAATATATACTTGAAATATTTTATTGTTATTTTATTGGTTACTGGCTTGCTGTAAAATGTACAGCATTACAAAAGAAGTAGTAATCTAATCTATTTCAGCTGAGTGGAGTACGAGAATTACTGTTGTTGTAGTGCATTTATTTAGACCTAAATAACACATCTTTTATTTTTGCTGAATGATGTATTATCTGAAAACACTATATTCATTTGAAAAATAAAGTCTTGTATGAGTGGCCAGCTATATTCTATGCATTACAATAAATAAATATTACACTCTTCATAAATTGATTTTGTGAAAAAATGAATTATGACATGGCCGTCCATATAAGTTCTTTATGTATTAAAAAAGTTCATGTAATAAATGGTGTCTCAATTCATCAGTAGATATTAAAAGACTATGCATGCGGTAATTGAAACTAATTTTCTTGTCTTAATATATTTCATATTAACATTTGAAATGAAATAAAACTGCTAATATTTATTTATCACTAGACTTAATTTGAACAATATACGTAACTAATATTGACCTAGGAACTAATAAGGTGATCATATTACTGAAATTGAACTAGAAACAAACCAAGGTCAATTGCTGCAATTTAACAGAAAACTGACCAAATTTTTATTACTACAACAAACAGGAAAGTGGCCGGATGTCTAAATCTAATTTTTATGTCTCTTAAAACACATTGGTTTGATATTTTGAATATGCAAGTGACAAAAAGTACTAGTCAGTCTACGACAAGATGAAAGCAAAACATGAAACTAGTAAAAGAATCTACATACCTACCCAGGCGCACACACACACACACACACACCCACACACACACACACACACACACACACACACACACACATATTCTATCCGTGCTGTTTATATTCTACATGGTCTGTGATGCCAAATATGATACTGATTAAAATATTATATTATTATTTTTATATCAATATTAAAGGTGTTCAAGTTTTATTTCATCAATGTAGATAGTTATTTTATCATTATAACTTTTTCTAAAGACATTAAGAACTCATATATTGTCCGATGCACATAAGATATCGGGCGGAGTAACATTCTGATAATCATACGAATGATTCTACTCACTTTTCTGTTATGAAAAGCTGCACGGGAAAATGTTTATTCCTCAGTGGATACTCTTTTATGTTTGGTGACAAGTTGGAACAATTACTCCTGCCAGTGTTATCTTAATGTTAAGTTTTATTACCTAGAATTGATACTCCTCCAAGTCAATAAAGGGTTCACAAGACTCCCAGCCCAGGTTATATGGATTTTACTATATCAGTCTGTCACAGATATTATGTTTAAAGGGAAGTAACTCCCACACAAATGATTTGCACTGTGTACGCGTCGTAATCTTCGTCATGGTTATAAGACTACATACTTGCTTCCGTAATATCAGTTCAGTTTTAACATCTTTACAGAAAATGTATTCAATAGAATCATATTTTCTGGATACGAAGTAAACAAACATCATATATGTAAATAATGAAATTTATCGTGTATGGAATTTAATAAAGGTCTTTATTAATCGCTTAGCATATTTACTCAAGATCAAATTTCGGGTAAATTTATCTCAGTGAGTGTAACATTTCATTTCAAGACACTACTTGTAAATATTCTATTTCGTACGACGTACTTCTTCCATACACACATTTTTCGGTATACGGGATACAAAATATATCGAGAGAAGCCTCCGAATAATAATATAACAAATTTAACAAATGACAGACGTATGTTTCTAAATCAATGTGGGTCTTTCTTTTTTTCATGTAAAATAAAGTTGAAAAAAATTGAAGATACCGAAGTAATTATAGTGCCGAAGCACAAACAATAATGTACAAACGCGATCATTGGACAAAACTGAACCACTAGAAAGGTAAAGGTGTCATAATTATGTCACGATCCATTTTGTTCGGTATAAACAAACAACTATTGAAAAATTAATTCCTCATTGAAAACTAAGGTAGTAATAAAATGGCAACTTTTTCATCATATCGACCGTATAATTCCCTATATATTGTATTTAAACATCTTTCTCCATTCGTTGTAACAAAAATTAAACAGTGGCACAATGATAATGATATGATCGTACACGGAACAAAGTATAAGGTCTTTTGTGTTACAATTGGTGTGTATTTTAACAAAGGGCGATAATTCCCAATAAATTATTCCCCACTATTTACTCGATCGATGTAAATTTTATTTGGTTACAGATATGCTGTTTTATTGTAATTAATTACTAGAGGGTTGTGCCTGTTTCTTTGTCAAGCCTAAGTATGTGAAATGAAAATCATTTCTCTTTGGGATGAGAACTGAAATCGGACTCTTGTTTCATGACAGGCAATAAACTCTTACACATTACTATTATTATTTATTAGAAGAACTTGGGTTTCATACGAATTCTGGTAATCCTACATACACACGTAGCTCACTTTCAAAGGATGAGATCCTTCAAAATCACGTGTCCGTATTACGCTCATTTGATATACCTACAACGGATACCGATTTTTAGCAACCATATTTATATTGGATACCTAAACTTCATAAAACCCCATATAAGCAAAGATACATAGCAGAATCCAGCAAATGTTCTACCAAACCTTTATCTTTACTCCTGACCAATGTATTGACAGCTGTTAAGGAGAAACTTCAACAATACTGTACAGTTGCTTATTCAAGAAGCGGTGTAAATCAGATGTGGACACTAAAAAATTCTAAACAGCTTTTAGAAAATTTGAAGGCACACAATTTTTCTCGAATTCACAGTATCAAAACATATGACTTCTTTACTCTTTACACAACTATTCCACATAAACAATTAAAAGAAAGACTTTTTCGCATCATAGACAACTGTTTTTTCACTAAAGGTGGTACCCACAAATTTAAATATCTAGTGATTGGCTATCAGGATACTTATTTTGTCAAACACCACTCTGATTCTACACATAAATACGCTGAAGTTGATATAAAAAACATGCTGGAATTTCTAATAGTCAATATATTTGTAATGTTCGGAGACGTGGTCTTTCAACAAACTGTAGGCATTCCTGTGAGAACCAATTGTGCCCCTTTATTTGCCGACCTGTTCCTTTATTCATACGAGGTAGACTTTATTCAGAAACTGCTGAATCAAAAGAAGAAAAAGTTAGCGGTTTCCTTTAATTTGACATTTAGATATATCCATGACGTTTTGTCAATTAATAATGTCAATTTGCATACATATGTCAATGCGATATATCCCAACGAACTAGAAATTAAAGATACAACATAATCAAGCATACACGCTTCATTCATAGACATTTTACTTAAAATAGAGACAGACGGGAAATTGGCAACTAAGCTATGGGACAAACGCGACGATTTCGGCTTTCCCATCGTAAATTTTCCACATTTAAATAGTAATATCTCTCAGTCACCCGCATATAAAGTTTATATTTCACAAATGATCCGATATGCCAGGGCTTGTACAACATATGAAGATTTCATATACAGAGGTAAACTACTCACTGACAAATTATTGACACAGGGATATCGAAAACCGCTTTTAATGTCAACGTTCCGCAAATTTTACGGTCGGTATAATAGTCTTGTTTGCGACTACTCTGTTTCACTAAGTGAAATGCTGAAATACCTTTTCATTGGCGGTTGTTGAGACGTATGTACCAATTGTGACGAGGATTCACTCCTCACGAATTTCATTGGATTTGACTGTGGACTCACGGCGGGTGTGACCGGTCGACAGGGGATGCTTACTCATCCATGGCACCTGATCCCACCTCTTGATTTCCAGAGGTCCATGTTTGTCCATTTTTACCGGATTTGTATCTATGTCCTGGGCATTCTATTGATTTATACTTTGGTATCTGAGATTTTTTATATTACAGACTTCCATTGCAGTGACATACGACGGTAGTAAAGGTCAAAATATGTAGCTCTTTCATAGCAAGTGTCGCCTTATACCTCAGTTGAATAAACAATTCTTGTCTTGGCGTAAGACAGCAATTAAACAAACAAAATAAAGAAAAAAGCAAATTACATAATGTAGAATCAGAATATTTCGTGGGGTTGTAATTTCACTTATTCTGTTTGTCAATTAAATTAAAACTATGACGAAATTTACATATAATACATGTGGTAATCGTTTCATTTACAAACTTATCGTATTGTATTTCTTGTACATATAAATACCCTTTTCTTATCTAACAGGAAAGAAACAAAAACACAAATCGGGTAGAATGAGACAGTGTAAAGTCTCAGGAATACTAACAAATTAAGTAAAGTGTGTTTGCTGGTCAGAATATTATTTAGTTCAACAAAATTTAATGTCAACAAATTTGTTTTATTTACCAAACGAAAATTTCTGATTCTATAGCTGTATTGGAAAATTAAAAACTAAGCTAGAGATATTAAAATGCCACCCTACTGTACAGCTAACTGAAGGCAAATACGTTTCTTAATTAAGCAATCTTCACTAAGCTAATTAATGAGTTAAGTTCCAGCTTGACTACTCTGGAAGTTCTGCTATAGCTCTACTATGATAAAATATTAGATATAAGAGGAAGCGGATATATATGTCACGCCAAAATTACATTAATGAGTTAAATCTGGTTTTTCTCAAATAAACTTAGTTTTTCTACACCAAAACCTAGTTTTTCTCAGTTAAGCCTAGTTTTTCTCCAGTTAATGTGGGTTACGAGTAAACCCTTTTTCAGTTAATCCTAATTTTCTCGTAACTCAAATTAACTGAGAAAAAACAGGCTAAAATGCGCGAATTACTCATTAATGTGATTGTGGCGCAGTTAAATCTAGTTTTATAAGTTAAACTATTTTTTTCTCGAGAAAAACTAGGTTTAACTCATTTTTGTGATTTTAGTGCGGTTAAACTTAGTTTTTCTTACTTAAACCAAGTTTCTCTTTAGTTAATGTGGGTTACTGAGAAAATCTAGGTTTAACTTAGAAAATCTGTTTAATTGATGAAACACGCCGAAATTACAATAATAAGTTAATCCTAGTTTTTCTCGAAATAAACCTAGTTTTTCAGCTAAATCTAGCTTTTCTCCAGTAAAAGTGGGTTACGAGTTCACTCTAATTTTTCTCCATTTAATCCTAGTTTTTCTTGCAGCCCACATTAACTGGAGAAAAACTAGATAGCTAAAATTATATTTATACTCATTAATGTGATTGGGGCGCAGTTAAATATAGTTTTCTCTCAGTTAAACTAGGTTTCTCTAGAGAAAAACTAGGTTTAACTCATTTTTTTTTTTTTGGTGATATTGGTACAGTTAAACCTAATTTTGCTCAGTGAAACCTAGTTTTTCTCCAGTTAATGTGGGAAATTGAGAAAAACTAGGTTTAACTGAAGAAAAACTGGGTTTAACCGTGAAAAACTAGGTTTAACGCATTACTGTGATTTTGGCGTGCTTATATATAAGCAAAAAAAGAAAAAAAACACATTCTACTGCATCTTCATGCTGTTGTGCTTCCTAAAAGCCAATGATTAGCGTATCAAGTCTTACTTTCCATATGTCTTGGATCGTTGAGTATTATATCCCTTCTCACGTTTAATTTCAATATCAACACCGGACATACTTAACTCAAGCTTTGTCGTTCTGTTTCCCGGAAATCAGAAATAGTTAGATCATCCATTTAATGTTATTATATTGTATTGTGATAAAAGATTATCCAGTTAGTCGTGGAAAATATATTCTGGTTGAAAATCTCCTCGGACATACATAACTATATAGGCATATTTAAAATATTAAGGTCATGTATAAAGCTATTTATATTTCCTGTGAATTGATATACCACCGCCTAGTTAGTTATCTCCAAATTATGTTAAAGGGGCATTAGCGGTGTTTTTTCAAAAACAAAACATTGTTTTATAATTTAGATTGACATACAGTAACAAAAAAGATATACACAGGCATACAAATTCTTAAAATCCTCATTATTTGTGAAAATTGCTTCACAAACCCGGTTTGGCAATTATTCACTTGGCCTTATCGTCACAAAATACATAGAAATTTGTTATTCTGGCATAATTAGTCAAATTAGAAATAAAATTAATTAATAGTAAATATAAGATTTATTTTAGGCCATAGAAATATAAATATTTTATTAAATTACTAATATTAGTACAATATATATTGTACATATAATTTAACGGGAATTAAAATTGCATTCTCCTGGTTTGTTAACAACGAGAAGACATACGATAATCAAGATTACGATGCCGAAAACAGAATTGTACAAACATAGACGATGATCGACTTGACAAAATAACATCCACGATGCAGAATTTTGCATGAACCTGATCCCACCTCTTGATTTCAGGATTGTCAATTATTTACCAGATTTGTACCGATATCCTAATGATTTATAATTGGTATCCGATACTTTTTATACTACACTATGCCTGTTTATTTCCCTTATTTGTTATTGTACATCAATTACAAGTAGTTAAAGTAGAAAGAATCGAAATATTTTTGTCAACATAGCTAATGCCTCTTTAATTCTTTGCAGGCAGGTATTCCATACATATCTATATTTTCCATTTTTCAAGTAGGCTATATATTTGTTAATTATCCAGCCGCCATTAAAGTTGACAAACATAATACATATTTATATTGGATTTTATGAGGCTTAAATAATGTACTACACACTTAAAATGAACACCAGAAAATCAGACTGATTTGTTACCTTGTATCTGTCCCTTCCTTAGGTCTTGTTGTCGTTAACTTCACCCGAGGCTCACTTGGTGATGTAGACATTGAATTGTATATATCCTAAAGAAGAAAAGTATCTATTCAATTTACGTTTATCATTGTCTTAAAATTGTCAAATATGGTAGCTGATTTGATTTTGAATAATGTTTTTCGCCACACTCAACATTGTTTCAGTTATATAGTTGCGGTCAGTTCTATTGGTGGAGGAGGGAAGCCGGTTAAAATGTATCCGGGAAGATACCACCGGCCTTCCGCAAGTAAACTAGCTAACTCTCTCACAAAAATAAGTTTAGGTTCCAGCGGGACATAAATTTGCGCTGACCAGATGTGAGGGACTTCATGTTCAGAATGCGAAACTCTGACAACTCAGCCACGGAGAATCCTAAATAAAATATCTGATAAGGTAATTGATAATCTTTCTCCCCAATGTCATATATTATTATAAACACGAGTTAGTCAAAGTTTGGTTTTATATTATTTTGTGTAATTTGGATATATCACATACATGGTGTTTTATTGGATTGTTTGGTTGTTATTTATTTTTTGTTTGTTTGTTTTCCATCCAGCAAATAATTTTCACTTACATGGATATGTCACAAGGTTTAGGTGATGTGACACCGATCCTAGCTATGCTATGGACTGACGCCAATGCAATGAGGATTTTTAACTTGCCGCACCAGTTTTGACAAAGGACCTCATTTTAAAGTCTCATCCGAAAGACCGATGATTTTCACTTGCATGTCGAGCGCTTGGCTAAAGAACATTTATTTTGAAGAAAATTGATAAAAAAATTAGTAATACGATAAAAAATCAGTAAAATGATGAAATAAGTTACACTAGCAGACGCTGAGGTATGTGATTTAGGAAATGAAACTTGGAGATAGACTTTCAATCAAATGTACTTTTAAAATAGAAATTTGATAACTGCATGAAATTAAAATGTGTAGAGGGACAACGGAAGTAATAACATAACTACTAGAATACAAACCTTGCTCTTCTCAGATATATCCGTTGCAGATGACTCATCATTAGATTTCCTTGGACTAAGTATAGAACTTGGAATATCAGGCATTGATTGGGCCACTTGTGGCCCAGATTTTGTTTTTAAATTATTTCTATTGCGAATACTTCTATCCACAGCTGGTAGTAAATCCCCTATAGGCATGCAAACAGCTGTATGAGAACGATATAAATCCAAATATGGATTTTTTGCACGATTAAGTAAGTCCTGTTGATTCGTCTTCGCATTAGCACTATCCTGTCGACTACCTCTTGCAGATTTTTTAGAACTAGGCCTAGAACTTGGTGCTTGTGTGAACTTTAATTCCGGACTTGTACAGTACAACGGATATTGGGCTCTATCATTTTGAACAAATGAGCTTTGTTTAACTATTGTTTTATGAGGTTCATATACATCTTTGGTTTCATTATTTTGTCCTGATATTTTTGTCTTATCTGTTGCGGATTGGGTTTTGTCTCCCTGAGAATCTTGAATCGAAATTTTTCTTAAAATCATGGCCGGTTTAAGGTCCTCTAACGGATAAATGTTAGTACTTTCATAATTCGTGCTTAATGTTGTGTGCGATCTATTTAACATTCGTCTAACAAATTCCTGTTCTCGTCCATCTACATAACCTGTTTTATAGTATTTGATACCGAAATCTTGTTTGTTTTCTTGTGCATCATGTTTGTTCGATTTCTCGTCTTCGGATTCATCGTATATTTGTGATTTAGCCACCTGATGCGTATATGAGAATTTGGCTACTTTTGGTTGGGTATTTATAACCCTATTATCACCTACAATAAAATCACCATTCCAACATCCAAAATGTTCTGATGAATCGAGTTCTTTCATCATATCTTTGTCTTCAGCACTTGGAGTTTTTGAACCATAACCTTCATCCTCACCCTCATCAAATATGATATCCTCTTTTGAGCCATATTTTCTGGCGTAATACAGTAAACGTCGGTAAGACGGGTTTGCCGCTTGATCTGTCTTTTCTGCTGCCTGTGAAACAGGAACACTTCGGCTCCGTTTTGATGGGAAAATCGAATTTAAATTACGACAATGCTCATTCTTATGAACAAAAACATCTATATCGTCCTTAGATTTATTTTTATTTGGGATATTTTCGCTCTCCTTCTCTACAGTTACATTCTCTTTTGATTTTAAATCCCTTGTACTTAACACCTTTGGCCGCACTTGTCCAGCATTCGTTGAAACACCTAATATTGTCTTTGAACGTTTGAGTTTCGAATTTTCTTCTTTTTCACGAACGATTAAATTTCTGTGGAGAGACTGTTTTTCAAAATCTTTCTCATTTTCCAATGTTGGACATCTTCGTTTTGGTAGATGTCGAAAGACGAGTTCTTCAGATGTTATTTTAGGCTTTTTGGTGTCTGCAATAAGGAAATCATATATATATATATATATATATATATATATATATATATATATATATATATATATATATATATATATATATATATATATATATATATATACAAAATAATACTCCATACATGAAATTTAGATTATAGATATGTGAAAACGATTTAAAAGTACCAATTAATGATGAATCAACAACTTTGTACGTTATGTTATACGCACTATTTCACAAGATGCAAACAAACAAAATAAAGAACTTCAAACAAAGAAAAATAAAATAAATAAATAAACCTAATTACATCGCTTAGTAGTTATTTTTGCTATTTCAATTTCTTTACGTACCTTTCTTTGTGTGAAGAGCTGTTTGTAAGTGTACCCATGCCACGATATCTGAAATAAAATCATTTGTTTTCTGATATTACTTTTCTATTACTTCTCTATTCAAGTAATTAAGTTCAACACCCTAATCAATTCTAGATCTCTTATTTACAAATAAATATTTTGAACGCAGAAATTATATCGTAAGACAAGTCAGTTTTACCACTAAATTTGCAACCATTTTAAGAGAAAATGTTAAGAACATGTGTATTTTATTACTAAATACTTCATTCTGAAATTGTAATATATTGATATGAAGAAAATGAGTTGGGTTCGTTATGTTAATTTTAATTTAGCGATAATGAAGAAACTTCAAAATATTTGCCTTTCCATGTATAAAAATATAATTTGCTTGATGCAGTTACTTAAACTTACCAAGTGAATCGTTGGTGAAAGAGTTATCCCATCCATTCAGTCGTTGGAACTTAGGCGTTTTCCTGTAAGAGTAATTAAGAGTTGTAGGAAATACTGCAGTGGTTTAATGAGATTGTTGTTTTTGTAGATACTTTCAACCTAAACAAACTTTAAAAAGGATTCAGAAAAGAATTTCAATATGTAAAGAAAATTTACTGTATCAGTAAAAGAAAACCAAAACAGACATAATACATATAGGCATCTTAACATTCTAAAATAGAGCAGAAAAATATGAGAGAGAGAGAGAGAGAGAGAGAGAGAGAGAGAGAGAGAGAGAGAGAGAGAGAGAGAGAGAGAGAGAGAGAGAGAGAGAGAGAGAGAGAGAGAGAGAGAGAGAGAGAGAGAGAGAGAGAGAGAGAGAGAGAAAGAGAGAGAGAGAGAGAGAGAGTCGGTATGTATATAGGTAGGTAAGTAAATAGATAGATAGATAGATAGATAAATAGATAGACAGACAGACAGACAGACAGATAGATAGATAGATAGATAGATAGATAGATAAATAGATAGATAGATAGATAGATAGATAGATAGATAGATAGATAGATAGATAGATAGATAGATAGATACATAGATACATAGATAGATACATAGATAGCTAGATACATAGATAGATACATAGATAGATAGATAATGTAGGTAGGTAGGTAGGTAGACAACCAGCTAAAGAGTCCTATTTCTTTTGCATGTTTATTTCTATTATTTGTAAAGTGACGAAACTGAAATAATCTTATTGGATCGAAATATTTGAATAAGCCTTCCTCTCAGTGGATTTCAGGCTTGAAAATACATTATCGCCGATCAAATTTGCATTCCAAAAATAATTCAATATCCGAAAATCATTCATCAGAAAATCATATGAGTGTTTGTTTTTAATACTAACTTTACCCAGGGCCAGTATAAGCAGCTATAGTGTGTTAACATATCGTATTGAAATTCACAAAGAATTAAACATATACCATAGAAAAAAATCGCACCAGAACATACATCAACAAACAAAGCTCATTGTCGTTAATGAGACACACACTAAACACACAGCATATTAAGTAGTCTAGATAAGCGTTCACTACAGAAGTGTATAGGCTTAAAAGTCAGATATCTTTACTAATGTTAGTCGCCCCATTGACCACTACACGTACAGTCCGTATATATACTTACAACACAAAGGGATCCTTTGATTTCACAAACATCTTACTATAGACTGCCTATGTGGGAATAAATGATCACATAACCATTATCTGTTATCTAACGTTAATATAAGATTTTAATTAACACACAAAAAATAGTTTTCTCTCAAATAATCTGACACATTAACACGGAAACAGTCCTAAGACAATGATATCAAAGTTTTATGATGCCATTTGTTCAGTTATTCATTATTCAAATTTCTCTTTTTCTTTATATATTTATATATTATTTCAAATTTTTAGGTAAGTTCAGTTATTGGTATTAATCATGTATTTATTTTATAGATAGATGATTGATAAAATTTATAGACAGACAGGATTTGACAGATAGTTAGTTAGATAAGATTGAATAGAGTAGTAGATTGATAGATGAGATTATGATATGATAGATTGGATAATAGATTGAATAGAATGTGATACATAGACTAAATACATGATAGAATACATAGATAGATAGAATAATGTAGGTAGGTAGAGCTAGGAGTTATTACAACAGCTAATATGAGTCCTATTTCTTTTGGCATGTATTATTTTATTATTTGTAAATGCTGACGATAATGATAGATAATCTTATATTTTTTTGATCGATATTATTTTGAATAAGCCTTCCTTCAGTGGAAATTTCAGGCTTGGAATTGAATAATATATCGCGTATCTCAAATTTGCATTCACATGTGTGTTTGTTTTTTTAATACTAACTTCTACCAGGGCCAGTTTAAGTAGCTATAGTGGTGTTAACATATTCGTATTGATATTTCACAAACGAATCTAACACTATATACAGAGAAAAAAAATAGCACTCAGAACATACACCAAACATAACAAAGCTCATTGTCCGTTAATGAGACACCTCACTCTAAACCCACAGCATATTAAGTAGATCTAGATATAGCGCTTCACTACAGAAGTGTATAGGGCTTATAAAGTCATGGATATCTTTTTACTAATGTTAGTTCGCCCCAATTGTCCACTACACGGACAGTCCGTATATATATCTTACAACACAAAGGGCATCCTTGTATTTCCCAAAACATCTTTCTATCGACTGACTATGTGGGAATAAATGATCACATATAACATTATCTGTTAATCTAACGTTAAATATTAAGATTTCAATTAACACAAAAAAATATTTTTCTCTCAAATAATCTGACAACATTAACACGGAAAACAGTCCTAAGACAATGATATCAACAGTTCTATGATGCCATTTGTTCAGTTATTCATTATTCAAATTTCTCTCTTTCTTTATACATTTATATATTATTTCAACTTTTTTAGGTAAGTTCGGTTATTGGTATTAATCATGTATTTATTTTTCTACTGCGTGAAAGAGGGAAATTGGAAAATGATATTTGAAATACATTCCATTACTTGTAGGCTATTTGAAAACTCATCTCTCTTTCGTTTCCGTTTTTATCATGTTATCTTTTTTCTTTGTTCATGTATTGTTAAATCATTTATTTTTGTTTTAATCTTTTTATTTACCAAACGATCAATTTACATTAGACACATGCTTGACAATGTTGTAAATAAGCCCTTAAATAGTTACAACACTACACTTACAGAAAAATGTAGCTCATAGATTGTGTGTAAAAGTTAATCCGTGTAAATAACATTAAATCTAAAGCATAATTCTGTATACAGCATTTGGAGTATGGTATTATACGCCTTTTTAAAATGTCCGGCGTCGTTTTGGTATATCAATATCATATTTAATTTCAAAAAGGGTTACCCATACTTAAAGTTAACAATTCAGTTTGTAGAATACTTTTATTTTCTTCTATAAAATCACTTCTTACCGACCACAATGGTCAATAAATCTTCACCGCGTGAGATATGAATAAATAAACAAGTGCTCTCATAACTGATAAACAAATCTATTTCAAAGATAACGTGATTATTTAGAGGAGTTGTTTTGTCTACTTTTACCTGTCGTGTCCTGTAGGTAATATACAAACTCATCCAGAATCTCTCACACAAAGTGCGGGTAACAAGATTAGTAAAATAGCAAGGCTAATTAACTAATTCTATCACAATTCGTGTACAGTATGTACGTGAATTCCTCAAAGTAACACGAACTGGAAAGCATTTGTATATTATGTTCATATTGTGCAAAATTAATTAATATGTATTATAAATAAGATTTAACATATGTCAATCATTTGATAGTCATCTTGAAGCAGATTCATGGTTATTTTTGAAGCATTGGGAATTCTTTTGTGGTTATACCACTTTTTGTGTCGGAACGCTAAATCTTTTTCATAAAATCGACCTCAACAGATGAAGTCTGAAACGATCGTGAATCACTTTACTTAACTTTGTATATGTTTATTATATTTTATCATACAAATATAAAACTTTTTGTGTCGTTTGTATACCTAACGCTCTGTTTAAATCTTTTTCATAAAAAAAAAATCGATGCACGTCAACAGATGAAGTCTTATTGGAAACATGCTGGAATTTCTAATAAACGTAATCGGAGACTGAACAAACTTTGTTTCCTTGGGAACCAATTGTGCTTCTTTTTACCTGTTCCTTTATTCAAACGAAGCAGACTTCTTCAGAAATGCTGAATCAGTTGTGTCCTTTAATTTGACATTTAGATATTCGACGATGCAATTAATACAATTTTCATACATAAACTTTCCCAGCGGAAGTAAAATACAACAGAATCGCTTCATTTAGACATTTTACTTAATATACCTAGGAATTTTCGAGTCGATTTCGGCTTTTAATTTTTCTACATTTTCGCCCTAATCACCCGCATATGGAGTATTTCAAAATGATCCGATATGCCATGCACAACATGTGAAGATTTTATATAAAACTACTCACTGACAAATTTTAGGGATATCGAAAACCGCGGGTTCCGCAAGTTTTTCGGTATATAGTCTTGTTTGCGGACTGAGTGAAAATGCCTTTTCGTTTTGTTGTTACATTGTACGAGGAGTTTCATTGGAAATATCTCACGGCGGGTGTGACCGGAACAAATTATCCTCCATGGCACCTGATATTCCAGGTCAGTGTCTATACGGATTTGCTATATCCGACATTCTATTGAAGTATCTGAGCTTTTTTAATATAATAAAATACCTTTAGTAATAACGTGGACTGAATGTTTTGTGTTACATTAAGGAGCGAAATATCCAAGGAACAAATTATCCTAGGATATACACTGTATACAGCATACGTAAAGAAAACTGCAGTGTTTTACATAAACTATAAAATACACAAGGTGAAAGACCAAGGTAAGAGCTAGAAAGTGTTATTAAGTGACTGTCCTAAATATATTGGTATTTTTACAACAATTGAAAATTAGACTTTGAAGTGGACTGCTACCGTCAAGGATTAAACAAAATCAAAATCAGTCCCATTGGTCATTATTATTATTTTCAATAAAATCCAATACGCAAGTGCTTAGCCTAGTCAATTTAATGATGACAGCCCAGTATACACTGTTGAAAAAAATCCGAAATCCAATAAATTAAAAAATATCGCGGTTTCCCATGTTAATGCCGCTATAAAGTTTTTGAAGCTAAGATTGATTGTTATTTTACGCCACTGACACTTAATGATATTTAAGTTACAAGATGAAGGCCAGTTTCTAGAAGTGGAGGAAAGAACCCTGTTACAATGTACCCGGAACAGATCACCGGCATCCTGCAATCAGACTGGCAAACTTTCTCACAAAAATCAGCTTAGGTTCCAGCGAAGATCGAACCTTGGCTGACCAAAAGTGAGACACTCCATGGTTCCTAACACGATGCTCGAACCACTCCAGTTTCACAAAACGTACGTTAATTACGCTTGATATAGTATTGTTTAATTTGTTAGTCTATTTTATAAATAACTGTACACGCCCTGTGTAAAATCTGTCATACTTTGGTTTTTAAAGATATCATATATTTATACAAAACTTTGAATGTCATTCTAAACTCGAGGTCTAAAAGTCCAACATTTCCCCACAATAGTAACTTTTAACCAAGTCGGTTTCCGATAAAACAAAATTACTGATAACGGTAATACAAGTGAAAGTGTTAAATAGGCAGAACACCAAATAATGTGTACATAACATAATCGCTAAATTCTAAACACGCTAAGAAAAGTATAAATGCAGTAAAGCAATGTTCTATCTATCTTCTTAAAAGACTCTGAAACAGCATAGTATCATTTGTGAAATATGACTTATTTTATTTTACCTACGTACAACAGTAGTATATAATTACAATTCATATGGAAATTTTAATGTCCATTCGTACTTGGTCTGGAATATATAAGAAAACAACATTGGACAGGCACCAAACCATCAGTAATAGGAGATAAAGCATACTAGTGTATTGTATTTAAAACACGTTCCTGTAAAACAAAGAAATAAAGTATCAAAAAGTCTATGCTTAAGACAATAAAATTAGGTATATATCTTTAAATTTTACTGGTCACATTGTATTTATTTGAATAGTTAGAACATACTTTGTTGGATCACCGTAACTAAGCCCTTAAACACGGATATTTTGTACAGGGAAATTGACAACTTGTCACCTGCTTGCCAAATCATAAACATATTGACTTGTGTCAAGAATAATTACACATTGAAAATACCTGAGTGCAATATAAATTTTGTCCAACGCTATTCACGATTCAGTTATACAAATCATCGCGTGCTACTATAAAAAAAATAGATGTCCATTTGATATTGCCGCATACATTGCACACGTGTTCTGATTCCAGAGGCGGCATTTAAATATTTCAATTAACCCCTTCCTCGAACAAGAAGTCGACGGTTGAAATGAAATAAATGTTTTCTTTGGCCTACAAATATGCATATTCGATGGAGACATGAACGCTGTCTGCAAAATAGAAAAACTGTCAGGAAGCACTAGGAATAGAGGTGTATCTAAAATTATTCAAAACAAATATATACAAAGAAGCTGTTCTCGAATGTATATATTTTTATTTTATTAAACAATCATGCTATGTCATAACATCCTCAAAATTATTCAATGTCATATGGAACATACAAAGTACAAAACAGTACATTCCACACACGTAATATCATATCATTTTCATAATTTCATCTTGCAGTATCATACATATATGTCATCATATAACGAAGATTGTATGTCAACTTTTAAAGTACCCAGTGTATAAATAAGTACGTTAAATTAAAATATCTCTGTGGACATCTTGGTAAATTCCAGAAAAAAATATCAATTTTATCGAAATATATTATTATAGAGGAATCATTAAACATATGTACAAAAAATATATTTTTCGGTTTCTGTGGACATCTTGGTAAATTCCAGAAAAAAATATCAATTTTATAGAAATATATTATTATAGAGGAATCATTAAACATATATATTTTTCGGTTTCTTTTTTATATGCTATGTCACCGAGATTAACCCCGAGATTAGTATTTTGACAGGTAATTCAAAAATAATAAAGTGCAAAATATATTACATATTTTATGTATATATATATATATATATATATATATATATATATATATATATATATATATATATATATATATATATATATATATATATACAGGACATACCTATCTATCATAAAATATACTCAATGTAGTACCTTACATCGAATCTTGATATTTTAAGCAATGGATACCTTAAGTACATTTAGTTCATTTCATTTCCTGAATATAGGCTACGTCCGACCCCGAGAGTAAGATTAAATGCATACAACCAGCAAAAGTAAATACAAGATTTTGAATAAAACAAAGAAAATGATTTAAGAGTAAAGCTGTAGGATTATGAAATACTTTTGAACTTTAATAAAACAATACATCAAATATAACTTTCCTTTGTCCATTATTTGTTTTGCATACAAGTACTCGAGCTATATGAACTCTATCCCGATATCTTCTTGATAGAAATCTATTGTCATGATCGCGAACACAGACAAATTGTATTTTTTAATGAAAGAGTGCAAAGAAATACGGTAATTATGTTACATTTGATATCACAGTAGCTAGGAGAGACCACGATTAAGATATGAATTACAACAAAACAAAAAAGATAACAGCAGGTCAATGCTGCTGCTTTCAACAAGTGCAATATCAATTTAATCTGAATGTATACTTTAGTTATGATTATACCCATAGTTTGAAAATAAGACATTTAGAAATACCAAAAAAAAGGTCCAACGAGGTAATGACTAAGAGAGGCATCTAGAGGTATCGGCTACTAAGGGGAGACAGTATATATCGTGTCTGCTCGAGCAATTTCGAGGACATTTGGAATCTCATGCGGGAAGATGTGTTGCCTGTTTAAAGCTTTCGATTCATCTTTATAACTTAACTTTCCACTCAATGAAGTTTATAAAACCGTTGCACGATGGAACTAGAAACCATATGATTAGTATGTAAAAATAACACTAAAAACTTTATGTTGTAAGATTTTAAAGTTTTGGACAAACTTGTTTTGTTGAAAATGAATATATGTTATTTCATGGTCATATTATGTAAACGATTTATATTTACATTTATTTTAAATTCGAGCTCAACTGATGAAGCCGTACTGACAGAAACAATCGTCTTGATCACTTGTTTTGGTCCCATTCTTGCAAAATTATAATTTTAATATTAATATGTTTATAATGTTTACAAACTTTGATTCGTTGCTGCTGGTGGTGGACCGTTTGAGTCCAAGTGGGTACAAATAAACCCAGTACCTGATATTTCGGTATCGGCTGATTATGTTTTTAATAAAGTAATATTCCGAATGGATAGTACCGTTAAAATTCAAATTCAAATCCATTGATTATTCTTAGACGGATTGGGGAATGCATTTAGGTTATTTTTTCTTATATGAAACCACTCTCTGTATCGGAGTTCTGCATGTATTTTTAAAATAGAGGTCAACTGATGAAGTCTTATTGACATAGATGATACTCTTGAGTATTTGTTTCGGTCCCCTTTTCGCAAAACTGTAACTTTGGTATTATTATTATGATATACACATATATTATACCATTATATAATTCGCTGTTAACATTGGCCAACACTTGTCGAAACGTTTTACAAGAAACCTATTTACAAACGTATATATATATAATACCTATAGTTTGTTTACACAACAACACACATTTCTCCTGATATTAATATATTGCCTTCGTCGTGCATCATCCTAAATTCTACTACACCCTTTTATAGTTTTATTGTTCGCAAAACAGTTTTGATACCGGATGACATTGACGTAGAATGATACTAAGCATTGTATGATTAAATCTGTTCTGATATAAAATTTATGGACTTGAACATATTTACCTTACTGTATACATTGCAGTCGATATGTTACCATCAACATTTATCTATTAATGTAGAGTGAAGTGGGTATTGTGCTCACTCCTTGTTTTGGGGCGGAATATGGTCCCAGTGACTCTCCAAATAATCACTATAACAGAATACACATAAGGGATTACTGGATTACGTGTTATTAGATGATGTAAGAGTATGTTTGTTTTACCGTGGTAAATATCAGTACTTTGACAAATGGTGACCGAAGTTTTAGTCTTTTGCGTTAGCAATTTCTACCATCACTCACTCAGGAATGTTACTATGCTTACACAATGGCAGCTTGTATAACTCGTTATTTGTGGAATTATTTTTATTCATAGCTTAAACTAAAAATATTTGGTCTCCCATCGTTTTTTAAAATCATTTATATATTTGAGGATCACAAATATATTCCCCCGTGGGAAGTTTTTCTACATAGAAAATGCCTCCCCCCCTCTTCATAAAAAATGCCCCCAATTGTTTCTATATAGAAAATATTCGCCTGGATCAGATTTGAAAGAAAAATATATTTATCTATCGATGACATAAAAGTCAAACCTATAACGTACAGGTAGTGGAAGCTTTTCTATATAGAAAATTTTGCGGAGGGAAGAATTTCTATGGGGGGAAGTTTTCTATATGACATCGGTGGGCAAGAGATACACACTGAGGTTTGGCCGCTGAACAGGGAATCACACTCAGGTGTGGCCGTTGGGCAGGGGGTGACCATTCCTCTAAAGTAACTTTTCTAAAAGTTAATTTTTATATAATGTTTTTCTTATTTAAATGTTGTCTCGTGAGATTTATAATGGTTAAAAGTTTAGTATCTATGTCTTTTACATTGTACATAAAATTCAAATAAATCCAAGTGTTTGAATAAGTCAGATTTCACTTTGTCATAATGTACATGTATATAGCAATTTTGTGTTACATTTGATTGAACAACCTCTCCTACAAACCTTTTGACACCCCTTGTATATTATATTTTATCACGTTGGGCGGTAACTTTATTGATAAAAAAAAACTTTTCATTTAACAAAATAAAAAACAAACACTTCAAAATCTAGCACCTGTACAAGCCCGAAATGTCATAAAATTAAATATTCAATAAGTTACGATTTTGCGCCTTTTCAACAGAAAAGAAAGAAACATAAGCTGTATATCTATCTTAAATGTATGCGATTTATTCGTAAACTTTAAATCTATCTTAATCTTTAAACTAGTTGTCTGTCACGATTGAACTTCACCATATAAGACTAATATCTTAACAAAAATTCCAGTAGATTAAAATGACATTGGATAAGTCCTTTGAGGGTACATGCTAATGGGAATACACAATATTTATCAAAGTTGAAATTTCAAATGAGAGAGCGGAATATAAATAGTGAAATATAATTTCACTATAAATATACAGAGAGAGAGAGAGAGAGAGAGAGAGAGAGAGAGAGAGAGAGAGAGAGAGAGAGAGAGAGAGAGAGAGAGAGAGAGAGAGAGAGAGAGAGAGAGAGAGAGAGAGAGAGAGAGAGATCATGTATTGCCACTCTGCTAAACTTTTGTATTTTTAGAGCGTCAACCCTTGGTTTTGCCATGCAGATTATTAAAAAATGCATACATAAGTTGATATTGTAATGAACAAGTCAATGATTTATTAAATAATGTTAAACCTATTGAGTTAAACTAAGTAAATGAAATTCTGAGCACCATGTAATATTATATTTATTTTTAAAGCATTTACACCGTTACTCTCAAAACAATATGCATTATCTTATTATTTGGACATGAAATGCCTCTTTTTGCTATCCAACATGTACATATATAAAGAATAAACAGTACATGTGTGTCTTCATGCTATATAAATACATTGAAATGTGAAGAACATTTTGAATACAGCAGTATTATTGAATGAACATGAAATCTAATCTAATATCTTGTCTGAGTACCTGATAATTGTGACAGACTCATTTGTGTAAAGTTAACAACTTGTGCAATGTCTAACTTTAAAACACCACCTCGGTTCCCAGGGTTAGTACTCCAACTTGCTATATCAATCTTTATTTGATTTTGGTTTGATTTTTTATATATGTCTTAGCTCGTTACGTGTTTGTTCCCAAAGTAATTGGTATACTAGGATAATGGAAATATTACATCATTAAATTTTGCTTTCCTTTGATTTCAATTTACTATTACACACCCTTGATTTTCATAGTTGTTGTTGCCGTGAAGAGGCGTTCACAAGATGTGCTATTTTATGCTTTATGGAAAGAGTCTGCAGTACTTTTAGTGCTGTTAAGAGAGATTCTGCAACACTTTTCGTGTTTTTGGAGAGATTCTGCAGCACTTTTTTATGGAGAAAGTCTGCAGTCTGCAACACTATTTTCTGCTTTATGGGAGGAGTCTCAGCACTTTTTATGCTTTATGGAGAGTCTGCAGCACATTTCGTGCTTTATGTAGAGTCTGCAGCATTATTTTCTGCTTTATGTAGAGTCTACAGCATTATTTTCTGCTTTATGTATTTTTTCTGCTTTATCTACAGTTAGAGCTGTATGTAGAGTCTACAGCATTTTTCTGCTTTATTTCTACAGCATGCTTTATGTAGTCTAGTCTGCTTTATGTAGAGTCTACAGCATTATTTTCTGCTGTATTCTACAGCTTTATTCTGTATGTACTTTATGTAGAGTCTACAGCATTATTTTCTGCTTTATGTAGAGTCTACAGCATTATTTTCTGCTTTATGTAGAGTCTACAGCATTATTTCCTGCTGTATGTAGAGTCTACAGCATTATTTTCTGCTTTATGTAGAGTCTACAGCATTATTTTCTGCTTTATGTAGAGTCTACAGCATTATTTTCTGCTTTATGTAGAGTCTACAGCATTATTTTCTGCTTTATGTAGAGTCTACAGCATTATTTTCTGCTTTATGTAGAGTCTACAGCATTATTTTCTGCTTTATGTAGAGTATACAGCACTTTTGTGTTTTATGGAAAGAGTCTGTAACACTGTTTTGTGCTTATCTATCTAGTACATTCAGACAAAAATAATGCATATTGAACAATGATAATCCTGTTTTACTATTCAGTAGCACGTATAATCGAGTTTGAAGACACTGCAACACATGAGGCTGTCATATGAGTCTGTCAAATCAGACATATACATGTTATCGTATGACAACGAGATGTGATACATTTGCTGTAATCAGATTTCAAAGTATAAATTTTCTTTAAGTGAAAGTAACGTTTTTCAAACTACTAGTTGAGAAATAAAGTATTTTAGAATTATCTTCCTCTGAAATGAGATAAGGTATCTTAGGATCGTCGGATGCCCCACCCTTTTCATTGAATTAATCTAAAATCAATTTCTTCATACGAGTCCATCTTGCTGTTTAAAACACCACCATATGTACGTGAAACCTTCACAGGTAGACATCTATCTAGATATGGACATATTTGTTCAATGAATCAACACTTCTAGGTTTTCCGACCGTGGAAAATATCAATTCGTTAGTTCTGTGTATTACAACTAAACAATCGTGTTCATATGTTGAGAGCGTAGGCTTAACGTCCATATTTGTTTATATCTACGGTAAAATATCTAACACATAGTCGTTTGATACATATGATGTACTGTTTATAACACTCTCAACTGAATTTATGTTCATGATATCTATATGAATTCCGTTTGGTTGATTGATTTTTGGGTCGTAGTTAAATGTATACACATCTTCATACTACTAAATGAGTGTAAGTTGAGATATCGTGGTGATTGAAATGACAATTTTCATATTATTTACATACTTTTGAATTTGTGCATTCGTTTAAAATTCATCATGTATTCATGGTTTGACAACTATCGAGGCATTAATAAATTCATGTCATGGCAACTTTCCAGTCTAGGTCTTTGTCTGTTCAAATGACCGTTGGCAATAGTTATAAATTGTACAACATACTTAAGAAGTACGTCTTACATGAAGATATAGTAGTGTGGAAGTTAAAACCAGGTATACACAGTGTGTAATCATTTTTCTCATCTAACTATCAATATCAGTGAATGAATTAACATAAAAATAAAACTTTATACAACATTCCTTAAAAACTGTTGCACACACACACACACACACACACACACACACACACACACACACACACACACACACACACACACACACACACACACACACATGTCTAGCCACTGTTTTACAATTATTGTTACATAGTCAATAACTTGCCAATCGGGATTGGCATGTATCGCTCTATATACAGTTGTTTAGTATTTAATGAATCGTGAAATAGTATTACACAATGCAATCTGAATTCTACATTAATTAATAGTTTGCTTTGTCTTTGTTAGATAAATATTTGTACCTAAAATGTCAATTGACTTAATGATCAACAGAATTGCTTTTGACAGAATGGATCATTTTACTTTCACTCCCTAAAGTTCATACTGTATTTGAGAAATCGCATCATTTAAGATTAAAATCGCCTAAATTGTCTAGCATGATTTGTATCAGAACAGTGTTTGTTACATATGTCAGTAACCCTATGTACTGTATTATAGATGAGTGTACTCTACTATTGGATGCATTGCTACCTAGGTGATCCTGTTCACAGTGTCAAGGTTTAAATTTATATCATACACCGTCCACTACTTTAAAACAATAAATAACGCACTACAAAGCGAGTATCTATTCTCTCGTGGTATAATCAACAAAAACACAAAGACGTGTGAACACAAATTAACGATGTAAGAAGAACTAAATAATTTTAAAATCACATATAATATCTTACCTTTTCTTACGCATCTCATTGTTATCAATCACTGATACAGTTACCACACAATTGTACAAGTCAACAAAACCAATATAACACCATTAATGAAAAATTTAAAGGTACAACAATATTCAGAAATCTCAAGGGTACACGTGAGCGCTGATATCATAAGTCACAGCCTATCGGCATAAATCAACAAGATAGATGCTAAAACTTACCGCGTTATTGGGAATGATCTACTTCGACGTCCAATATTGATCCTGTCGGGTACCTGTCGAGCCATCCTGATTTACACTTCTTAAATAACATTATCACATTTCTATATGTAAACGCACAAGATAAACATACATTTTACATAATAATAGCACATTATTTGAATTTCTTGTTATTAAGAGTTCGTGTATTTATGTCTGTCCATCAAAGAAAATCCATTTGATACAGTCAATAAATCCCCTCTGAAAAATGCCTCAAGATTCGCACGTTAGATAGACTCTTCCTTTTAAAATTAATTTTGATTTAACACGGGTCTGAGTTTTCATTGATCATCCAGTTTTAAAATATTTTTGAAGGCATGGTCAAGCAAATTCCATCGACAGACTTCAATTATTCGAAAACAAAATCAGATCTGTCAGGTTGAGTATATTAATAAAATATTGACCGACTCATTGTAATAGAGGAACTAATACCATGATACAAGGCTTGATTTTGATCCTAAAGATTTGGCGATTATGTGAGGCTTAAGAAGTTTACATACACCTTATTCATATTCATTTATGTGAGGTTTAGCCCCCTTTACAAGATCTACTGGAGTTGCTTGAGAAATCCCCAGCCGTGACGATTTAAAACATAATAAACGATTTATGCTTTTAAAATGTGGTTCACAATACATATAGAAAAATAAATTGCAGTTTAAATGAATAGTCATTGGACTTGTCACAAGAAAAATGTCGAATAAACGTCACTACATATATAAGAACAAACTAGAATTGTTCTTTACATTATATGTAAGTCAAACACCTCAGGTGTGAATCAATTTAACTCAATACATTAGGAATACAATTCAATAAGTTTTCCATGTGGTTTCCACGTTTTAGAGGCAATTCAATTACATATCATATTGTGTTTATGTTTAAATACACATATCACAGTTGAAGAAATTGATTAGAAACATATCAATAGATGATACGTTCGATGTTTATTATACTCTCTTTGCACATTAAGTCAATTGATGTTTGAGGGATTCTTTTCTTGATATAAATGTATTCTGTTCAGTATTCATATTCACCGATTAAGATCTTTAATTCAAATGATGATCCCTTCGTTTATCAACAGTTGTCTTTAACTCCATGCCATTACTAACCAATGGCTTATGTTTAGTACATGCACATTTGCGTGCAGCAAACTAACTTATCTATTATGCATGTTTCCATGCATGTTATGGATCGATGAAAAAACAGCATGGGTCCGTATTCGGAAACTATCATTGAGAATCCGATATCACCAAAGTACTACAAATAATTGCATGTTAATATTTCATACGTGACCGGTTCAGGGACATGGTTAATTCACAATAAAAGTTCACAAACCACGACCTCTAAAATGTATAAGTACTCTTTTACGAAAGGCGTTTTCAGCGAGACAAAATCTCTCTCTCTCTCTCATTGACTTGTTCATTACAATATCAACTTATGTATGCATTTTTTAATAATCTGCATGGCAAAACCAAGGGCTGTTGCTCTAAAAATACAAAAGTTGAGTCTCTCTCTCTCTCTCTCTCTCTCTCTCTCTCTCTCTCTCTCTCTCTCTCTCTCTCTCTCTCTCTCTCAAGTTTAAAGAATTAAAAGGTACGACCCTGTACCGTGAATCGAACTAGGAGTTTTCGATTGCGAGTCGAAAGATCTACCTGGATTCAATAAACGATTAAATTGAAGGTTTTATCAACGGTTGCTGTAAAATATACACAATTAGTTTCCCTAAAACATACTTGAAGCTGACTTTCAAACCAATGTTCAAGGTAAAAAAAACATAAGACGAAACGTTTACCGTGCGGAACATGCTGAGGGTTTATGTTTGCAAAATGTCTATCACTGGAGTATATGAGCTGGAGACAGAAAACTTGACACAGAGTTCAAAGAGGTCTAATTCTAAATGACCCATGTGACTAGGGCATACAGAATCATAAACATGTTTCAATAAAAGTATATTGAAAGTTTCAGGACATCAGTTTTATCGGAATGTCTCCCTATACCAATAAGGACTATATTTGAATCTAAAGAACATACTGCGTCAAGAAAACGATACCTTAAAAGGGAAATATCAATATTGCGATACAGAAATAAGGTGCGCGAAATGTCAGTAACCCACGTTAATTGAGAAAAATCACAAAAATGAGATAAACCTAGATATTATCAAGAAAACATTGATTAAATCTTTTAATGTGATTTTGGCGCATTTAATCCTAGTTTTTCACAGTTAACCCTGTTTTTCTCAAGTTAATGTGGATTACGAGAAAAGTAGGTTTATCAGTACAAAATCTAGGTTTAACTGAGGAAAACAAGGTTTACATCATTAATGTGATTTTGGCGTGTCATTCAAAAACTTCAAGTAAGTTATTTTTTATTTATTTGAACATATCGAGTAAGTATATATGTCAAATATCATTTTCCAATAGATTCTGGAGAATCAATGTTTTCAAGGTATATGAAAATGATTAATATGTTTAAAGATAATATCAGTATTTCATTCGTAAAACTAAAGCATGCAGTGATTAGTTCATACGAATCTAAAAAAAAATTAAAAAGCGGTCATTGATAAAAAGAAAAATGTCAGAAAAGTTTGGTTTACTTAATCAATTTCTCTCCGAATAAATTAATCATTTATACTGCATTACAATTCCTGAAGGTTCTATGATAATTATTCATTTCACAAAATAGTTTTATTACTTTACATATTTACTATCTCTCTCTTTCTAAAAAAACATACCGTTTTTGCACCCAAATGCACATATTTTTGCAATACTTTTTAAAACTTATTTAACTTAATATAACGGCATCAAACTATTTCTTTAGTAGATATGCTGAAGCACATCGTTATCATTTTACCACAATGAAGCATTCCAAAATGAAAGCATCGCACCAGACTCAAAGTTTATTCAACAGAGGTAAGAGGCGTAATGGATTATTCTCATTTAAAGCGAAGTCAAAGCATGTTTAAACACTTTGAAATGATCTCTTTCAATATTCTCAAAGTTTTACCTACGACGCACGGACTTAACTAGATTTTCTTATTGCTTTGTATACAAATGATATCGATATGTCGACCTTTCGCTGTATTTCTAGAGCAATTCGCTATGTAACACCAAAACTTCTAAAAACTTGGTTTTAAATCTTACATCGTTATCGTTTAATGTAATTTTAAAACCGTGTAAAGAACATCTAGTCCATTACGATGTCTTGACAACAGATAATATTATGAAATTATTTCTGTAAGTGAATTCGTATATTTAAATGTAGTTTTATGTCATCTAACACATCCGTGACGGACATATCTTTACAGAGAAGAGGTTATAATAACCGTATGTTCTCATATTCAAATGAAGGTGTTTAATGAAGCACATTTTATCTTAATATGTCAAATGCATTTTTAAAACGACGTTTATATACACACACATATATGTATATATATATATATATTGTCAACAATCCGTATGACAGCTGATTATGGTTAAGAAATAAAACAACCAAGAACATTTGTTTTGTATTATTTAGCGCTTTCGTTTGTATGTGCCTGAAGTTTTGAATACAAGTCAAAGGCCTACTGCAAAACATTTTTTCTTGGTCGTTTTATATTTTACTATATATATAGCTAACAATTTTAATCATTACATTTTCTTTCTGGGGGATTTAAATTGATACATTAATTTCTTCACCTTTGTTATCGACTCAAAAGCATTAGAGTTATGTATCACAGCGCAGCCCTTCTACCTAACATTATGACGGTAATGACAGCCAATGTAAGCAACGTTAATGATAAAAAAAATTAATATCACAGATTTCAAACTTAACATTTCTGATTCACATTGTATAGTTTAAATCTATATAACCCATGGTTTTGTTATTCTTTAGGTACTGATATAACTATAAACATTTCAGAATTGTTCAATTATCATTTCTAAATATGTACTACATAGATTGAGATCCTACTCAGAGCATATCAAATACAGCCTATTACATATTCCAAAGGTCGGTAATCACGCGGTACTACTAGATGTTACACCTAGAATGTTTGTGATAGGATTACTTTATTTATTAGATAAGGTTCTTTGTCATCATCCCATCATCTAAATCTTGATGCATTTTCCGAAATAATTCGACGAAAGATTTCATCAATTAATCATTCTTTTACTTCTAGAATAGAGATAAGTCACTACATTTGTATATCTAGGTTATGAGGAATAGCGTTTCAAGCTAACATTTTAAAAATGTTATGGTCGTTATATTTTGAACTTGTTTACAATATCATATTCGTTCTAATGTGCATGTATAAGTCTTATTTTGTTGATAGTCACAGCTATATAATCATTGGTATTTCAACCATTATCCTATTCATATTCCCACAGGTACCACGGTCATTGATCAAATACAATTTATATATTCGAATGGATTTATTTTCTACTCAAAATAGTACCAAGAACTTCAATATTAGGTAATAAAGATGATGATATAGACAAATCCGTGGTTAAATGTTTTGTTACAATAGCACAGCCATTAAATTCAAACTGTTTAATCGCGGATAATTTTCTGTTATATAAACATCTATAAAATCTGTGTTATACAGTATTATAACTCATATATTATTAGCCGATTTTATATATTAAATAAGAGATTATTTGGTAATCAATGATAATTGGTTTTATAAAGATCACAGAACAGGTAAATAGACACTGAAGAATTTGATAGTCCTATCTGGCAATTTGATAATTCGTAGTAATCAATGATTACCGGTTTTATAAAGTTCAAGGGATAGGTCAACATACATTGAAGCATTTGGTAGCCCCATACTCCAACCAATAGACTTATATATATTGAAAAGTATACTCTTGACTATTTGTATCTCAAAGAAAAGCTAAGACACGTTCTGATTTTAAGTGAAAATATCTAATTTCTAAATGATTATTTTTCTTCTAGATCTGACAATTGTGTACTTCTTTATTACGATTGATTTGTCCTACAGTCATTGGTCTAACATTTTCTTCACGATGTCCCTGTAGAGATGCTTTTTCAACTAAAGTAGTTGTATCTGGGTAGCCATTCAGTAGTTAAATTTACAATCGGTATGCCTGACTATTATCATTGTTACTGACCAATTGCCATTTCAAATTATATAACAACATGTTTACTAATACATGTTACGTTTCCATTTCCATTTTATATCCTGACAGGACTAACTATGATTAGTAATTTCACTAAAATATTACATGTGTCTCTTGTCTATAAGTAGATATGTCCACCATGCGTTCCTTAAAAAATCCATTTATTCAGGCAAACCTTGTCCAACAGAAAATAATAAACTAAACACAAACTTCATTCTTTAATTTTAGACTTTAATAGAAAGTTAATTAATGTTATTTTTAGAATTACAAGGTCAAATTGAATATTTGGCCATTCCGTTAAACACACATTGAAATATACAATGTTCTCTGTGACTTATTCAATTTTTGTTTTACAAATGTTCAGTTTTCACCAAGATGATAATATTGTGCAAATCCATGATATATTTTAGATATCCAATCATTTTCACATTATGTACACATAACAACTGCATTGCATATTAGGATATCTCCATTCACAACAAAATCATTAAATAATATTGTTTATTCACAAATTCTCATTTATTTGAGTCCCCAAGGGTATACATAAACCAAGTACCTGGTATTTAGGTACCAACTGATAATCTTATTCTAAAGTAATACTTGGCATTGATAGCATGTTTAAATTTCTAAATTCTTCTAAAGTTAGGATAGCCATATTTTTACCGTGGTTACTCATAGACGGCTTTTGATTATATGTATAGATTTATTACTTGGCCTTGTCTGATACCACTCTCACTTTAGAAATTCTATTTAAAATTGGAGCTCAACTGATGAAGTCTAATTGACAGAAATGATCGTCTTGTGCATTATAACTTTGGTATTATGTTTATGATATTTATAACTACTAGGTCGTTGCCACTGCTGATGGACCATTCAAGTCCGCGAAGGTATACATAAACCAAGAACCTGGTATTTAGGTACCAACTGATAACCTTATACTTAGGTAATAATTGGCACTGATAGCACGTTTAAATTTCTAAATTCTTTTTAAGCTGGGATAGCCATATTTTTACCGTGGTTACTCATAGACATTTTTTGATTATACGTTTAGATTTATTATTTAGCCTTGTCTGATACCACTTTCAGTGTAGAAAATGTATTTAAAATTGGAGCTCAACTGATGAAGTCTAATTGACAGAAATGATCGTCTTGAACATTATAACTTTGGTATTATGTTTATATTTATACAATATTTACACACAAAATATTGTGTTTCTACACTCTGACTTTTATTGATATAATTCCCATTTAATTCAAGGATCAATAGTTTCACTTTCATAACTCTACTATCATTACTTTACATCCCAAATCTACTATTTCAGATCTACTCATTTTCCACTCCCAATGTGCACAATATAATTCATTCACACCGCATATTTACTTTCTACCTCTGATGGGGATAACACTGGAGAATAATTCTCCCAATTCAATTGCATTTATAAGCTCCAAATCACCCAAAAATCGTATCTTTTGTACGGAGATATCCACCTTAAATCATAGATATACAATTCCACTTCCTTTGTTTATAATAAGCATTCACTTTAAAAGTAGATATTCACTTTCCACATCCTGTTTGTCTATACAACAATTCACCTTATACGGAAGATATGCACTTTCCACTTCTTTTGTCTTAGCATAATGGCACTGCTACACTTTCCACATCATTTGTTAAGACAAGCTTCCAACTTACATGAAATATCTACAGTTTCCATTTCCTTTGTCTACAATTATCCACTTTTAACTGTAGCTATATACTTACTCCACCCTTTCCTTATACCAGCATCTTACTCTTCAGCGGATCAACACTTTCCACTTTCTTTGTCTATACAACTATCCACACAGTTGATGTTTACTTACAAGACCCTTTGCTTATTAAACCAGCATCTTACTTGACAGTAGATCTACACTTTTCCTGTGTACTTATGATACTTTAGGTAGTCAGAGTACAAAACTTTAAAGACTTCTTTAACTCCAATATTCAGAACTGTATGAAGCTGGGCTATGGCGTGTTTATCACAGATATCCAAGATATGATACACAGCAGGTATTATGGCTCGCTAAAAATAGATCATGTTGTTTTATGATTCACATATACATTTGTAAATATTTTTTTTATCAATTGATTTTATTATAAACATTCATGCAATGCAGTAGAACCTATATTGAGATACAAGAGCAATGAAAGATCACCTGTTTTGAGAGACATATTTCAGTAAACACTCAGTTAAATATCTCTATAGAAAAAACTCCTATGAGAGACCACCTGTCTTTGTGAAACCGCCTATTTTGAGAGACCGCATTTCAGTAACAGAAAGGGTGGTCTCTTAATGCAGGTTCCACTGTACTGCAAATCTAAATGACAGACTACATGATATTATATCAATATCCCGGTGTTGTGAGTTTTCGACAGTCATCAGTTTTCTATAATATTTTCTATTTCCAGATCAAAAGGCTAGTGTGTCCTTGTTGTTAGCTTTTGTTTTTTGTTTGTATGTCAAAATATTGCACCTGAAAAGTTTATTTAATCTTTTGAGTATTGTTTAGACAATAACTGGCTGCTGTCTACATAAAGAGTTTAAGTGCTTATTCTGTTGAAAACACATGACACCATTATGCAATAATCTAATCTTCTAATACATGTAATATATTGGTCTATTTAACCAAATTATGATTAAAACTCTCTCAAGAAATAAATCCCTTGTTTTCATTTACATTAAATCTACATGTACATTTAAAAGAATTAAAAGTTTATACACCAATACACAAAGTTTAAAGGTCTTACCTTGACAGTTGGAAGTAATGTCACTTGTTGGACTTCAGATACATAATTAGCCACAATACAAGAAGACACCCTGCTGAACTCGGCTCTATGAGTGGAAATGAGGGCAAACAATCTAAATAATATACAAAACAAATTATATTAATTTCAATGGGAATGCAAGTTTTTTTTTTGACAAAAATTAAGCCAGCGGTCAATCATAATTCTCCAAGTTGTCACTCACAAAAAGTTTGTCAAATGTGAGTCAACAAGGAAGAAGGCATACTCTTTAAAAATTAATTAAATTTCATATAAAATTTACATCAAGTATTTCTATTATATATAAGTTAATATCACTTGACATCACTGAACAATCCTTTCAATATCTGGATACAATGTTTCCAATGTATTTGTCTTTATATATACTGAAACATTTTCTTTTGGTTTATCAAGTTTTCCTTTCATCTACATTTTAACTGAGGATTAAAATTTTTGCTAGCATTGTATAAATATGAAAATATACTTTAGAAACTGAACATTTTTATCTCAAAATGGAGTGAAAAATATTCTTTAATATCTTGATTTTTAATGTGACTGAGAGCCATGTGATAAATCTTTGTGGTAAATAAAGAATACTGAACCAGTTCTCTTTCTTTATAAAATTTGAAAAATAATTAAAGTTGTACGAGTTAGTGGTGTGTGGTGGTTTGGGTTTGGGTGGTTGGTTGTTTTGGAGTTGTAGTATTTGTTGTATTAGTATGATTTTGTTGTTTGGGGTTTTTGTTTGTTTGTGTGGGTTTTGGGTTTGGTGGGTTTTGGGGTTTGTGGTGGTGTGTGTCGGTAGTTGGTTTTGTGGGTTGTGTTGGGTGGTAGGGTTGTTGTTCATTTGTGGGTGGTTGTATGGTTTTGGGTTTGGTTTGGTTTTGTAGTGGGTGTGGTGGTTGGGTTGTTGTTTGAGGCCCCTTGTAGTGTAGTTAACCCAGGCCGTAAATTCCTATATACTTTGAGAAATTGTAGTTTGTATTAGCAAAACAGGAGTTTTGTATACATGTGTATTTTTTTTGTATGCATATTAATGTAAAATTAATATTCTGGTTCAATAACAAAAAAAAAATCGATAAACCATTTTTACACAGGCATAAAAAAGTAAAGTTTGAATTTCCGTAATCGATTCAAGCGCTTCTCTGATATTACTTTGAAAAATGAAAATTAATCGCAGTCTTTGAGAAAAGTGACGCAGTTTGGACTATTATGCCAGTTAAAAACGATGTGAGTATCAATCATTTAATCTTACTATTCTGTATATGCATAATGGACAAAGTTTTCAACGTGGTCAAAACGACTTTTTATTTTCACAAAAACCCCAGCGCCCAAAATATATAGTTAACAGTAATATGTTTTTTATACATGTGATATTGCTGAAGAAGACAATTATTTGTAATTGCATATTAAGTACAAATAGTAAAAGTAAAACAAATAACAATAATTGTTTTCTGTAAATACAGCTAATGCCTCTTTAAAACAGACATAATTTTCTTAAATCGCAAGCGCCAAAACTTTATAAATTTTGTAGACTAGTTAGTGTGCAGGTAATTCAAACACAAACAAATGTCAACATGATTCCTGTATTTCCTCAAAACATTTGTTTACAGGTGAGTTGAATTGTGTTATAAACTGCTCACTTTAACTCTGGTTCTTCATCACATACCTGTCGATAAGTTGTGCACATCCAACAATATCTTCTGCCATTTTTGGAAAGCCAATCAGTTTCTCTTGTCTACCTTCCTGGATAACAGTTTTCATCAAGCGTATGACAATAAAGGAATAATCATTGACAATCATGTAGGTCTACACTAAAATCTAATTATTATATTTGAATGTTGTATTTATTTAAAACAATATAAACAAATATGATACTTGCTTATAATACTCATCTCCTGACTTCTTAGCCTCCAGCCCCAGAAACATTCTTAACTCATTTACCCCTAAAGAAACATTAAGACTGGTCTAAGTCATTGATTTACAGAAGAGTCTATTGTTTTTAGGGGTTGATTTGTTAATTAACAGTTTAAAATCAGTAGATCCCTAGTAACCACTAGATAAAAGACAAAGGATATGATCAGCACATTTCAGAAGATTAGGGATGACATCCAGTGTGGCTGTGGTGTGGTAAACCAGTAAAGCATTCAGCACACTGTACACAGCGTGAAATACTGCCACAGAAAACTGTCCACTCATACAACAGTACTGACACCCATGTAGAGCCCCAACAGCTGTCTGGGGTGACATCAACATCTGAAATGGATTGACAAAATATTTTCTTGACACAGATTATTGGTAGACTTGAAAAATGAAAGATCTAACATCATCAGTCATAACTGTTACCATCATTATTATTAGTAAAATATTATATATTGTGTTTCACCTAAGTATAGCGCACAATGCTACACTGCATAATTACACTTTATGGCATGGCTATGACTGCCAAACACAAACAGCATGCTTACAAAACAAATCATGTAATACAGAACCAGGAACAGGCTGCTTTAATAGCCAAGGGATCAGAATTAAAGTAAGGCTATTAAATTTATTAATATCTTTATTCCAGGGATTAAACATGTACAAATTATGAATATATTTCCTAACTTACAGGTCCATACTCCAGCATCTTGGTCTGTGACTTCAATATTGGTAACACAATACCCAGAATGACTGAATCATCTCTCAAATCCTTGACTTGTAACATCACAGCTTGGTAATTTAGCATTAACTGTAAAGGTATAATACCAAATAATACATACAAAAGCTTCATGTTATGTAAATTAAGAGCTACACTGCACATAAATGTAGAGCTACCATACACATAAAAGTAGAGCTACCATGCAAGTAAATGCAGAGCTACCATACATGTAAATGTTGAGCTATATAGTAAATGCAGAGCTACCATACACCTAAATGTAGAGCTACCATACACATGAAGTAGAGCTACCATACATGTGAAAGTAGAGCTACCATGCATGTTAATGTAGAGCTACCATACATTTAAATGTAGAGATACCATACAAGTAAATGCAGAGCTATCATACATGTAAATGTTGAGCTATCATACACCTAAATGTAGAGCTACCATACAAGTACATGAAGAGCTACCATACACCTAAATGTAGAGCTACCATACATGTAAAGTAGAGCTACCATACAAGTAAATGTTGAACTACCATACACCTAAATGTAGAGCTGCCATACAAGTAAATGTAGAGCTACCATACACATAAATGCAAAGCTACAATACAAATAAATGTAGAACTACCATCCACATAAATATTGAGCTACCATACACATAAATGTAGAGCTACCATACATATAAATGTAAAGCTACCATACACCATAATTGTGAAATTAGAGCTACCATACATGTTATACTACCATACACCTAAATGTAGAGCTACCATACATGTAAATGTAGAGCTACCATACACATAAATGTAGAGGTATCATACACCTAAATGTAGAGCTACCATACATATAAATGTAAAGCTACCATACACCATAATTGTGAAATTAGAGCTACCATACATGTTAATATTATGCTACCATACACCTAAATGTAGAGCTACCATACATGTAAATGTAGAGCTACCATACACATAAATGTAGAGCTACCATACACATAAATGTAGAGGTATCATACACCTAAATGTAGAGCTACCATACACATAAATGCAGAGCTACCATACAAGTAAATATAGAGCTACCATCCACATAAATGCTGAGCTACCATACATGTGAAAGTAGAGCTACCATACAAGTAAATGTAGAGCTACCATACACATAAATGTAGAGCTATCATACACCTAAATGTAGAGCTACCATACACATGAAAGATGATTTACCATACACGTAACTGTAGAGCTACAATGTATGTAAAAGTAGACCTCAAATGCATATTAACATGGTTAAAGTCACATTTACTTGTTTCTATCTGTGGGGGAAGGTTGTCAACTACAATGTCTGTTGATGACTCCTACCCCGACATCCCATAAAATTATCACTTTCCCTGTTATCTATCACCAGTTTGCATATTATGCTTTTCTCTTTATTCCATATTTCTCTTTTTGGCATATAATTATACAAAATGTACTACAGTGATCATGATGAATTTGTGTTTGTGTTGTGTGCATGTTTTGTGTGTGCATATGTTTGTGTGTGCATGTGTATGTGTGTAGTGTGTGTGTGTATTTGTGTGTGCATGTGTGGTTGAAATCAGCATTTTCAAACAACGGTTATCAATCATTCACTCTGATAATGAATTGAGACCTGATTGTTCAATCTCATTTCATACAAATCTTTACATGCTTTATTCACATACACTCAGAGTTCACTGGATTATGATACATTTGTTCAAATTTGAATTTGAATTTTAAGTAGTGTTTTATATCACATTCAACAATTTTTCAGTTATGTGGTGGCAGCCAGTTTTTAAATGTTGGAGGAGAGAACCTGGTTACCCAGGAAGAGACCACAGACCTTCCTCAAGTAAACTGGCAAACTGTCTCACAAAAATGAGCTTAGATTCCAGAGTGGCTACAGATATGTTCAAATCTTACGTTTTGTACACCACGAACCACAATTCTGCCCTGTTCCTCTGATAGCTCATATTGAATCATCTTATCCCAGATATAACATGCTGACTGCAACCTGCTGGCCTGACCTATCCCTAAATGTTCCGAGTCCTAAAATAAGATAAAAGGAATCATAGAAGTTTAACCTTTGTCTCAAATTACAAATACTCTTATTCTCTTTAATTCCTCAAAAAGTAACAATTTTGTCTTTTGGGGTTCAATAGTCATAAAAACGATTTCTAAAATGTTGGCAAACAAAGGGACAGATGGACCAAAAACCACCTGCCTTTCAAGTCAATTGCCCCTAGGATCATATTTAGACTCACCTGAATAAGTAAAAATTCAAAGGTGAACATGTTAATATCGGGTGTAAAATCAATTACAACTTTGGATTTTAATCTATACACTCCTGAATTCTTACAGTGGAGTTTACCATTCTTTGAAATGGATGAGTCTAAATTTGGCTACAGGGTCAATGCGTTAATTGTCCAATCTTAAGGCAAAAAAATATGTTGTCAAATATAACAATGACGGAATGGTCTTGATTTGTCCAATCTTTAAATAAAAATGTAAAACACAACAAGAATGATAAATTTTCAGTACATAAGACAGACCACTGGACCACCTCTTGGATTTAGGAGACAACCTCCCTTAGAATCTTTAAATAAAAATGTAAGGGAACACAACTTAGGAGACCACCTCACTTAAACCACCTTTTCAGTACATAGTAAAGACAACCTATAGACCACCTCATTGTAATCTCACCTACAGACCACCTCACTTAGGAGACAACCTCCCTTAGGAGACCACCTTACTTAGGTGACCACCTCACTTAGGATACCACCTTACTTAGGTGACCACCTCACTTAGGAGATCACCTTGTTTAAAAGCTCACATTTAAGACTGCAAATATTTAGTCACTTGAAAATTTTCTTAAAAATATTCAATAAGAACTAACCCCCACTAAAGAGACCAACTGGTTAATCAGACCACTTTTAATCAGTCAGTTGGGTGGTCTTAATAGTGAGATTCAACTGTAACATCTCACTAGTCAGATCACTTTTAATCAGTCAGTTAAATGGTCTTAATAGTCAGAATCCACTCTAACACCTCTTAACCAATCTTTATAACTACAGCATTGAAAATAGACTAACAGTCTAAGACAGGGTCATTTTTTACAAAAAGTGCAATAGTAATCAAGCATATGAAGCATGGGATGTACTTGGTATTATAAGTTATATATAACAGGCAAGTTTGTTGATATATGAGCAGTAGAAGCAGGTTTACCTGACCTCAACCAATCTTGTTAACACCAACATCATGTATATGTCAGCAAGACAGCAAAACTCTCCTCAGTTGACATATTGCCAAATGCCCAACACGGCACCTTTTCATGGCAAACTTTTCAATTATGACGTCACAATTAAATGGCCCGTCAAATGTTTGTGTGATTATGACATCACAATAGAATGACTTCAAAAAAGTACATGACAGCCATGTGTCAGACACTTGGTGATAGGACAATTTCAATGAAGTGAGCTAGAAATTATTGAGTGTGGCATTATATAAAAATAAATATAAAGATACAATCTGATATTTGTACATATATCAAAAGTTTCAAAACCTTTCCTCCTTTATCATAAAAGTTTAAGATTCGTACATTCTATAGATTTATACTTACAGTATCCGTGATAAGTTTGTCAATTATGTTCTGAAACTGTTGTATATCACAAGATGCAACAAAACTTCCCATCACCTGCTGTAGCAAATTCCATGTAACTTTATTTTTCTCCATTTCAAAGCGACCCTCAAATTTGAATTTTTGTTTTAGTGTTGACCAGTTCTGTTCTGTATAAGACTTTAGCTCAAATTCATCTTCACTCGTTTGTTTCTGTGACAAATAATGTAAACCATATTGGTCTGTGTCAACTTTATTAGATGTCAAATTAGACCCTAGTAAATATCTAATAATATCTGTATCCATTGTTTGTACTTTGGAGGATGACGTAATAGTTTCTTTTTCTGATTCTGTTGACACACTGTGATTTGATGTGAGAATCTGTGTTAACAGTCTAGTTAGTCCAATCCATAACGTTTGTTTGTGTTGAGCCTGCATCAGGTCAGGAAACTGATTATGGTGTTTACATATGACATACAGGAAGTGAAGACACTCCATTAATTCGTCACTGTCACATTTATTCTGCAATATAAGGAAATGCAATATGACAAAAGAAATCATGTCCATTGTACTGATTTTTGTTTACTAAGAAGTATCTAAAAGTGGTATTATCTGCATCACAATCCTTAACAAATACAATCAATCAATTTCTGGCAGTTAAACTATAGCCGGTGATATTACAATGTTAGTGAAAAATTATTGGTAGGTCACAAACATGAAAAAAAACCACAGAATATTTCTGGCAGTTAAACTATTACAATGTTAGTGAAAAATTATTGGTAGGAAAAAAAAAACACAATTTCACAAACATGAAATAAAAGTTGTCTCCCTTTATAAATGTAACCCAGGATATAGCAGCAAATATTGTTTGAGCATTTACCTTTTCTTTTTGCATACATTCTATTGAACTCTCTATGATGAGGTTCACATTCTGTCTCTGGTTTTCATTAACCTCAGACTTTATACTCGTGATTAGCCAGCTCTCCATTACAGAAGCATAACATTGCACCAAAACAGGTGTCAGTTTCAAGTTCCCTTTACGATGCGTAGAAACGACATGATCCAATTCTTCTGTAAGCTTCACAAGATTTTCCTCTGTGAAACTTTTCACATCTTCACTAAGTCCAGTTCTTTTCAGTATCTGAAATGCAAATAAAGAAATATATTGATGTCATGTAACAGATTCAGGATGTTCAATAGAGGAATCTACACTCTAACTTTGACAAAAAAAAAATGAACAACAGATGTCCAGCTGTAAATCAGCAAATATACACATGTGTAAGTGTATGCCAGAATGTGTCTGTATACTTATGTGTACAAGTAACGGTAGAGTACCAGTTTTCTCTGTCCCTCGAATGAGACAGTAAAAACTAGAGTCCTGTTTCACAATAGATGTTAACATGTTAAAGAACCTTCAATGGCCATAAGCGCTGAGCATAGGCCAAAAATTTGAAGCGACATCTCCATATGAGTGAAAGATTCTTGAGTGGGATGTTAAACAAACATTTAGGACAAAATACATGACATATAACTATATGTACCTGTGTTCACATTCCTGTACTCGTGTCGTCACATGTATCTGTGTGTACATGTAACCATGTGTATCTGTGTGTTCACATATGTGCATAGATGTATTGTATATCTGACTATTTAATCAGCAATGTGGTGCACAACACTGATTGTGTTAGATACAAAATTTATACCAAAATCTTAAAAATCAGCAATTTTGAAATATTACTGTATTTTGCAAAACCTTTAGCACTTCATCAACTCTGCAACTTTAATATTCTGATCCTTATTTACTTACATACTTATAACTCAACACTTAAAACATACATAAACGATGTTATTCTTACCCTGATAAAATTTTCCATAAAGAAGGCTGCAAACATCAAGGGAGAAAACTCTTCTATACATACACCTGATTTTAGAGTATGGATGGTCATTTTTAGCTGAAAATTCACAAAAGTTTGATTAATGATACTTTATTGGTTTAACATGTTTAAGTCAATACAATGTAAATATAAATGCCAAGGGTGAAAATAGCAAAAATTTAAATGGAGCGAAAATTTCCAAATATACAGTAAAACCTTGTTCAGTTGTTACCACAAAGTGCTGTACATTGAATTTTTTCCATGAGTCATAGCATGTATATATTCCATTTTTTCCAAAAAAATGAAAAACATTCCTTATATTTATATATATTACCATTTTCTATGAATCTGTAGTCAGCTGAATACAAAATTCATTCTATATAATTGACTTTTCGGGGGGGGGGAGGATTTCATATGACGTAACAGATGAACAGCTCTGTTCTACAAAACAGAAAATTCTATTACAAAAATTTGAAGTCAGAAAGTGGACTTAAGTTTGTATTATGTGCCTTTTTGTTACAGAATAATTCTGTGTATTGTTGGTAGTGAACTCTAGAGAAGGTTAGACTGCACTAAAGATTTGGCATACATTTTTGTGACGAGAAAACTGTACACATAAAACCTACCTTGTTCAGGTATTTTCCTAGTGAGAGCAGAACTTGGAAGTCAGTAACCATCATCTTGCAGGATATCTCCATTAATAACTCAACATTGTGCTGGACTGACATCTGTAACTGTATGTAGATATAAGCATTACCTCATCAACCCCTGAGTTCACATTTAGACTTGTCCAAATCAATAAAGAGGATGGTCTAATGTCTTAATTTGGAGGTGAACAAGTTAAAAGTGCATGTAAAATTATTACAAAACTTGGTTTCTTAATTCTACACCCCTGAGATCTGACAGTGGACTTAATCATTCTTTGAAATGAGCATATATAAATGTGATTTCAGGGGTTGAAGAGTAAAAACATGACAAATATATTACAGTAGTCAACTTCATGTATACAATAACATATTCCTTCCCATGGACAATATATGAATTTTTTTGTGTTAGATGCTGTGTCTAAGAAGTCTAAACACACCACTCAACATGCATCAAATCACTTCACATCAAATCTAATAGTTAGAATGCCTCTACATATCTGCATTGGTGATATTTCTATATATGACCTGCTATATTTATGTGCTGTCATTGGGCAGGTCGTCGTCAGTAACAACCACTCAAACTTCATCTTAGGATCACAACATACGGTGGGCATAACAATAATAGAGTGTGAATTTGTATATGCCAAAAGAGTAGTCTGTGTTTGGAGTCATAGTGCACTCAACTTTGAGTTGTGCACTACATCTTCAAACCCCAACAAAGACTTTGGCACATTAAATGCAAAGACACACACTGTTATACAAATTTATATTTATTAAGCTTAAATACTGCAAAACTATCCTTTCCTATTGATAGTTTTACATCATATCTCTCTCTCTCTCTCTCTCTCTCAATCCTTACCATTTTACATGATTTATGCAATTTGGAAAGCCACTGGAGGTACAATTCCACATCAATAATTTGAAAAACAGGTGTATGTGCAGAATTCTCAATTATAACAGACATCAACTGAACACCTTGCTCAAGTTGTAAAGGGAGACAATCCAATGATGCTTTGTTCTTGTCAAGCAGAATCTGCATGAAGAAAAGACCAAGAAGGCATCTTATACGTTCTGCTGGTGTCAACTCCTCCAATGGTAGACTGCTCAAATGCTGAAAAACAAATACTCATGATATTAAGAAGGCCTTACTTGTGAAACGTGAATTAATGCTAAAACACAGATGCTTATGATGATTTATTTGTGCTGTTATACACACAAATTGTTAACTTCAGAAGCTCTAATTTTGTTTACAGTGAAACTTGTATATAAAGACCCCCCTTAGGGACACAACAAAACCAGCCTTTATAGGGAGGTGGTCTTTGTATAGAGGTTGATTTGTACACAAATGGTACTATTGGGGACAGCACAGAACAGTCTTTATGACAAGGTGGTCCTCATGTATGTTATATACAGGTGGTTGCTAAAGCAGGTACTTTCAAAATCAACCAAGAATGTAGAGACAACATGGATATGAATGATTTCCAACTAAACTAGTCTTTATGACCAGGTGGTCTTTATACACAGGTGATCACTTAAGCAGGTTTTACTGTATTTTTTTCAGCTTGAGGAAACCTACGATATATATACAATTCCTGCAATGCATTAGATTATAAGTCTTGTGATTTCCATATAAATATAGATGTACTATGACTGAATTTATATATGAGTTTTGAGATCTGTAGTTACAGAAAAGCAATCATTTTCAAATGGAAATGATAGATAAGTTTAGTTGGATATTGTCTCATGAAGGTTAATTTCAGAAATGAATCTGTGATCTGGCCCGTTGAGAATAAGAAGACTTACTTGTAAACAGACTAAGTGCTGCTCATTGAAACTGCATGATAGCTCAGCTTTATCATAAGTTATCAGCTGGCAGATCTTTTCTGACCCGTCCTTTAACCTTTGAACTTTCAACCTGCAATCAATTTCAATTTTTACATTCTGTAACTTATCTAGCAAAATACATAAGTTAACACAAATATTATACTAACTGTTTAGCATTGGTTAAATGCATAATATCATCTTACTAGTACAATAACTCATCATCCCCTGTGGTCAAATTTAGACTCAACCAAATCTATAAATAGTATGGTTTAATGACATAATTCAGGGGAGAACAAGTTGATAATGCTGGAAAAAATATCATAAAATTTAGATTTTAAATCATACATTCCTGAATTCTGATAGTACACTTTACCAATTTTTTTTAAAATAGGCGAGTCCAAATTTGGCTACAGGGGTTGATGAGATAATATACATTATGTGACTCATAAACAAACTAGATAACAGTGAATCAAAGGGGGGCCTGCTGCATATATTATATCATTGTACAGATCAGAAAAATATTGGCCCTCTTTCTTTAACTTGATCACAGTATTTCCCATAGGCTTCTTCCATAAAATTTTGATAAATTCCATAGATAAATGGAGGACAGAACTTGGAAGTGCTAATAAGAAGATGAAGGAGGGAAAAGTCAAGGCTTGTTTCTCACACAAAATATATTCAGTAGAGCTGATCAAATTTCATCAAGGTATTGCCCATAATATACTTTCCATGTCAATTTGGTTGAAAATTATTGAGAAATGTTGACCTGGAAGTACTAACAGAGATTGCTGATGACCAAACAGATGGACAATTACAAAGAAAACTAAAGGGTACCACGCATCATCTGTTGTCATATAAATTTACCGTAGAATCAGAAAATTTCGTATTGGCTTTAATTTTGCTCTTTTAATTTATCAACAAACTTTAAATCATGAGGAAATTTTACATGGACTATATGTAGTTGTATTAATAGGTTCCTTATTTGGGGTTTTTATTTTTATTTCAAGGAAATTTGATGTCAACAAACATGTTTATTTTCAAAACAACAAAATTTTAATCCCACAATTTTTTTTAATCTACAGAAACTAAACAAACATGTACTACAACTGTATCTACAAGCCAATTGGAGCTTTAACTTACACATATTATGAGTAGGATAATCATAAAATCTGTGAGCACACCAAACGAAGTCACTCATAGCCATACAGGCTTCACTTATTGATAACATTATATGTCTCATGGGACTGGCTACACCTGGTGGTAGGTGATACGCTACTATTAATATTGTACTTACTCATCAATATCATCTGACCAATTAACATTCTCGTCACAAATGACATCAAATGCTTCCTTTGTCAATGTCATAAAGGGAGATAATTTCTTCTTCTTTGCACTTCTGGAAAAAGAAACCATGATTTATAAGTCAAACTACAAAAATACATCTGATGTAAAATAAACAAGATACATGGTGAAACTGATGGTCTGCAGTGAAATGTGATATTTGATCTGTTTGTACCATTTGATTTGTTTCTTGTTTTTCATCTCACCAAATATATATTTTACAGTTATGGAGACGTCACCGGCTTTGGGAGAAGTACTACAAATATGTACCGACTCCAATGTGACATGGGTTCTTTTACATGCCACGCTAGCTGTGACATGGGATCTCAGTTGAAGACTCATCTGAAAGACCTGAGACTTTTACTTTGCATGCAGAGTGCTTGGCAATGAAAAAAAGATGCTCCACCATTATATCACTGCAAGGGTTTTGTATCCATTGATGTGTAAAAGAGACTGGGTACGTCAGATTAGGTGATTCAGTTGAAAAAGAATCTGCATGGATCATGTTGAAATCTACAGTTTGATCATTGACTATCTGTTACATTTTGAAATGTCCAACCAAACAATTCAATATGTTTTAGTTGCATGCAAGATTTCATTGAGGCCATGCAATTTCAAATAGACAATAGAAGGACTGTAAAGGGGATTACTATCCCACATCAAATCTGGTGGCTCTGGCAGAAGATCAACACAGATTGTGAAAGACCTAGGTCCAAACGCTAGTCAGATCACTGACCTTTTCCTTTATATATGTTACTTTACCAATTATAATACACCTTTTCCAATTACTTGGACATATTTCTATACCTTTTCTGAAACTTGAAAATAACATAAAAGATTGTAACATAGTGAGGAAAAGCAACTCTGGCGTTTTGCTGGATAACAGCTGTATTCCAATAAATGGAACTTTATTTGGAAAACGTACAAGAATATTGCCTGTTTGAAGTCAACCTTATCTGATACAAAACATATCACAGACAAAACTAATAAGTAAGAGGAAACAATGCCGCTGTATGTTCTGAGAGACAGATACAAATTATGTGTTGAAAAATAGATATTAATGTCGTTAACTTATATGATATTAGAAAATGGGAGATAACTCTTACTGTTTATTTCTGGGTATAACTGCTGATTGTACTAAAGTGAAAGATGATGATATAACAGAAGACTGTAACAATCGACTCTCCCTCACACACAAACTGGTGCAAAGTGTATTCTGCTTATCCTTGAGGCTCTTATTTTGTCTGAAAGGTGAAATAAAATGTAAAGTTTAATCACATAGAGAACTATGCCAACATAATCAAATATCACAAAAATAAACCAATGCTTGGTCAGGGCATTGTCTGTTATGTATAATGAAAACTTGTGTGGTTTTATTGTTGTTTTACATCTAACAAGAATTTTTCACTTATAACCTGAGCTATAAATTGATGCAGTGAGGGTTCATTTACATGCCATCACTACCATGACACAAGGCTTCAGTTTTAAGTCTGATCTGAAAGACCTGTAAATGTCAGTGTATGTCAACCACCTGGAGAAAAGTTATTTTTTTTTTAAATAAAAAGTCTTTGGTATAACCCAGTAACAGGAGTCAAACGTAGAACCTTTCACTTGCAAGTCCAACACTCTATCAAGAGACCTCCTCAACACATGAATAAACAACAAATTTTGACCTGTGCTATGGATTTATGCCGATGCAGTGAGGATTCTTTAACATTCCATGCCTCATCCAAAAGATCTGTGAGTTCCCTTCTTATGCCTAAAGCTGGACAACGGACCAATCACTAACATGTTTAATTTGAATTTGAATTTTGAGTAGCATTGAACACAACAACTCAACAATTTTTCAGTTACATGGTGGTGTCCAGTTTTTAGTGGCAGAGGTGAAAAACCACCAGCAATCCACAAGTAAACTTGCAAACTTTCTCACAAGAATCAGCTCAGGTTCCAGCAGGCCTAAAACCTGTGCTGACCAGAAGTGAGATACTTCATGGTTCAAATCGTGATGCTATAACCACTCGACCACTGAGGCCTCACTTATATGTTTATAAGCCTTACCAAGTGACAGGACCTTTTGTTTGAAAGTTGAATGCTCTAACCAACTTACCCACCATAAATACATGTAACCTGTTAGCAAAACTATTGATAAAGTAAATAATGGCAGCTTACTTCTCATGACATGACCTTTGTACCATTAAATCTGTAAGTTTGTGAGCATTTTCGTTGTCAATAAACTTGGCACAGAGTGGTAATATCTTAAGTACATGGCTCATACATACAGCTGAGTAATTCTCTGTCCTAATACTATTGATCTGTAGATTAAAACAAAGAAATCAAACATCATCGTGAGTTGGGTCATTATATTGTTACTTGAAACAAATGAACAGATTTGCACATTTTGCATTTACATCATTGAGCATGTGCAACTATAGCTACATATTGAAGTAAAAATAAAGCAACTGAACTAATCTGCAAAATAAAAGGACTCTTGTCATGTTTAGTTCAAATGGTGGAACAAAGTTTACTCATCATCCCCTGAAGTCACAGTTGGACTTGTCCATTTCAAAGAATGGTTAAGTCCACCATCAGAATTCAGGGGTGTTTGACTTGGAATCTAAATTTTAAAATAGTTTTACATACAATTATGAAATTGTTCACTCCTGAATTATTGATTTGGTTGAGTCTAAAAGTGACCACAGGGGTTGATGAGATAAAGAAGTTGACAGACTGTAGACAGATTTAGAGCAACTTAGAAGAACAACAATTATTGTAAAAATTCACCTTGCCATCCCAGGATGCAGTTCTGTCCCCCTCATCTACACCCTCCAAAAGTACAGCAATCAGATGATTGGTCAGTTTAGATAGATCTGGGTCAATGTCTTGATTGTCTAGACATTTATTGATCATCATTGCCCGAAATATCTGCAGTGACAGGAGGCTCTGTAAAAAAATATAAAACATGATTATTGTTGATATAATGACAATCCAGGTTTCCATTGTTTGTCAGGTTATCTATCATATTTTCAATTCCTACAAAAGTGTCTTAAAGGCTGTACACAGTTGATACTATCATGAGAACTTCATGGTTGAGTGGTTAGAGACTCACACTTTAAACCATGAAGTCTCTCACTTCTGATCAGTGCAGGTTTGAGCCCATTGGGACCTGAGTTGATTTTGTGAGAAAGTTTGCAAGTTTACATTGTAAATGGCTAGCAAGTTTGATTAAACAATGATGAAAGAATTGGCTATTACGTTAGGTTCTCTCCTCCAACATTTAACACTGGTTGCCATCATATAACTAAAAGCTTTATGAGTGTGATGAAAACAACATTCAAATAAATATATAAATAAATAAGATATTATTATAGCTACCAACACAAGATTGTTAATGAAAGGTCATTTCAACTAAAATGTTGTGTTTATGTAATCTTTCCTGACAGAAGAATGTTACATTTTTATTTAAACTGACACATATATCCAATTTAAAACTCTGGGAATTAATATCTCAATTTCTCAGCAGATAGGATTGTTATTTATCAATCATTTACTCAGCAGATAGGATTGTTATTTATCAATCATTTACACAGCCGATAGGATTGTTATTTATCAGTTATTTACTCATCAGATAGGATTGTTATTTATCAGTTATTTACTCAGTGGATAGGATTGTTATTTATCAGTCAATTACTCAGCAGATAGGATTGTTATTTATCAGTTATTTACTCATCAGATAGGATTGTTATTTATCAATCATTTACTCATCAGATAGGATTGTTATTTATCAATCATTTACTCACCAGATAGGATTGTTATTTATCAATCATTTACTCACCAGATAGGATTGTTATTTATCAATCATTGACTCACCAGATCGGATTGTTATTTATCAATCATTGACTCACCAGATAGGATTGTTATTTATCAATCATTGACTCACCAGATAGGATTGTTATTTATCAATCATTGACTCACCAGATAGGATTGTTATTTATCAATCACTGACTCACCAGATAGGATTGTTATTTATCAATCATTGACTCACCCGATAGGATTGTTATTTATCAATCATTGACTCAGCAGATAGGATTGTTATTTATCAATTATTTTGTAAAAATTCGGGTAATATGTCAGCAAGTCCTGATTAGTACCATTAGCATCAACGCATTACAGCTGAGATTATGGAAATTTTACATAAAGATAATTACATTAGAAATAAGTTTATTTGCTTCTTTATAAGAGCAAATTCAATACAATAACAAAATATCAAAGTAACCAACATGGTAGTTATAAAGCATTCTGCGAAGTTTAGGACTTTTAAATGGTATTTTAAGTCACAAAACAAGTTTTCAGTTGTACGGCAGCACCTAGTTTTTGATGGTGGAGGAGAGAACCTGGTTACAATGTACTCTGGAGGACACCACCAGCTTTCCACAATTTAACTGTCAAACTTTCTCACAATAGCCAGCTTAAGTTCCAGTGGGGCACTGACCAAAAGTGAGAGACTTCATGGTTCAAAGCATGATGCTCTAGCCACAGAGGTTTAAGACAAAAAATTTAATGTAAGTTTATATGTGTTTTTTTTTCATGTTCTTACCGACATATATGATATCCTCCTATCATCTATTTGATCCACCATTTTGTACAATTTCTTCCATTTTTCTTGAGGTATATTAGGGTGAAAATAGCTCAGATCTTGTAAGCTACCCTCTATCAAGCCAGGTTTAATCTTCATAGAGCTACCCTCATATTTAGTATGTTCTACCAACAACAGCTGAAGGTCTCCAAACGAATGACAGAATCTCAGACAGGATAGCAGTAAATGCTTGTTCTGAAATAAAAGTCATCATCTTATCATGTTTGGTCAATTATAAAATGAGTACACTGGTAGTTGTCCTTTACAAAAACAAATAGAAAAAGACACAAATTATATCAAACAAGAGGCCTTTCAGCTTTATCAATTACCTGAGTACTTGCTAAGACTCATGTCAAGATTCATGCTTGACCCATGTCAAGACGTCTTTTGGCTTTACAGATTACCTGGGTACTTGCTAAGTCTACAAAATACCTGACACATGTCAAGACATCTTTTGGCCTTATCAATCACCTGTGTTCTTGCTGATTCTACAAAATACCTGACCCATGTCAAGACATTTTTTAGCCTTATGGATTACCTGGGTACTTGCTAAGTCTATAAAATATCTGACCAATGATTTACAAAATTTACAAATGTCATTACCTTTTTATCTTAAATTGGCTGCATACCAAATGTGACAACAATTGCATACTATATTTCTCGAAATTAGACTCCTGTTTAACTTTTGTCATTTTCACCTCTTAGATGAAAAGGCAAATGTAAAATGAAAGCAAAATTTTCAAACTAAATAATTAAAGCCAAGACATCCAGGAGACCATGGTGATTTAGGGTGAAGTATGTATTCTGTGGCTCAAGGGCAAAAATAACCAGGGGCAAAAATTTCAAGGTATTTTGAGATTAAGCTTAAAATGTTTAAAAGTTTACACATGAGCACACCTTTGCAATTGATCACCAGAGTAACTAAACTGACCTAATTATCAAATATATGTTTACAGAACTTATAGCTACCATGTGAATGGTAAGTGCATTTGTCAGTCAATCAATTTCATGCTGACAAAATAGTAGATACTATTCACCAATAACTTTTTATTTCAATTTGTTCAAGAGCCAAAAAACCCTGAATTATATTTAGGCTTAGTAGTCTCCTTGTCTCATACCACTTTTTTCTTTTAAAATCTATACATATACAGTAGAATATTGTTATGTCAAATATGTCAAAACGACTGGTTCGGATTTTTATAGATAGATCAATATGCTAATTTATATTTCTATTATCTCGAATGCCAGATATCTTGAAGCCATCAGGTTGGTTCCTTGAATTTTGAGATACGAGATTCCAATGTATTTCAAATTCTAATTAAAAAATGAATTTTTCTTTACAGAAATGATCATCATAGCATTTATCTAGGCCTTTTTTGGCACACCTATAACTTTGGTATTATGTTTATAATATATATGCATGGATTACTTGAAAAACTATCAATTGTCAGTACCCTACATAAGAAATTTCTTTAATTAAAACTGAAAAAATAAAAAAAATAAATTCTTTTTAAAACCTTTTTCTGCTGCAATGAAGTATCAATTAATGGCACTATAATTTCTGTTTCCATGGATTCCATCAATTCTTTGACCTTTTCAAATGTGATATCTGTAACTTGGTAGTCTGCTAGCTTGACATGTGATAGAAACAGGGTCATCAGAGATGTAATAAATGCTAAGCTGGATGTCCATTGATTGTCTGAAAGAAACATTTATATATACTGAAACTGACTGCATGTAATGGAATACCGCATACCTGGAAATGTTGGCTTCAGATTAATTCGCTATTTTCCCCTGAGATGAAAGGGCAAGTTTAAAATACAGGCAAAATTTTTACATTTCATAACCGAAGTATGGACAGACATGAAATTTATGTGACTATGGTGAATTAGATTGATTTTAAGACAGGTTGAATATTTTTCGGTAGTAAAAGGTGAAAATAACCAGAGGTGAAAATTTTCCAGATATACATTAACAGTATTCAATTTTGATATCGGTGTTTTGTTTTACTTCCCACCAAGAATTTTTTTTCTTATATGGAAATGTTTTAATTTCATTTTCAATATTGTTTTATGCCACATTCAATAATTTTTAAGTTAAATAGTGGTGACCATTTTTTTTTAATGGTGGAGAAGAGAACCCTGTTACAATGTACCTGGGAAAAACCACCAGCCTTCTGCATGTAAACTGGCCAATGTTCTCACAAAATCAGGTTAGGTTCCAGCAGGGCTCGATCCTGCACTGACCACAAGTGAGAAACTTCATGGTTCAAAGTAAAATCTCTAACCACTTGGCCACAGAGGCCCCTTATATGGAAATGTAAACAGATACAGCATAGTACAGATACAGCATAGTACAGATACAGTATAGTACAGATACAGCATAGTACAGATACAGCATAGTACAGATACAGCATAGTACAGTACAGATACAGCATAGTACAGATACAGCATAGTACAGATGATGTAAACAGATACAGCATAGTACAGATACAGCATAGTACAGATACAGCATAGTACAAATGATGTAAACAGATACAGCATAGTACAAATGATGTAAACAGATACAGAATATACAAATGATGTAAACAGATACAGCATAGTACAAATACAGCACAGTACAGATACAGCATAGTACAAATGATGTAAACAGATACAGCATAGTACAAATACAGCACAGTACAGATACAGCATAGTACAAATGATGTAAACAGATACAGCATAGTACAGATACAGCATAGTACAAAGTGAAGAAAACAGATACAGAGTATACAAATGAAGTAAACAGATACAGAACATACAATTGAAGTAAATAGATACAGCATAGTACAAATAAAGTAACTGTCCATTTCACATTTCCAGTGGAGTTACATTTTGATTATCATCTAGATGATTCTACTAACTATCCAGCTGAAGTCAGGCTGCACTGGAAATGTCTTTTACATCTCCATTGGATACAAGAAAGACTGATTACTTTGCCAGTGTAGTTTAAATGTTGTTATGCGACATTATTTAGAATGTAATTTACTTGCAGAAGGCTGGTGGTTTCTTCCTGACTAAATGGTCAACAGATTGTCTTCTGCACTGTTACAAACTGGCCACCACAATATAACTGAAATATTGTGGCATAAAACACCATTCAAAACAATGACAAAAATCAAAACTGGTCCATGTCAAGATTACAAGACAACATTATCTGTCACAAATAACTATGGTTTACTTAGAAATTTTGCTCCTGTTAAACTTTTAATTATTCTCACCTTCAGACGTGACAGCGAATTTAAAATAGAAGCAAAATGTTCAAGCTAAATAAATGAAGCACAGATATACATGGCATCCATGAGATGGTAGCAATTAAGGGCAAACTAAAGACGAAGTGAATATGTTTTCTGTTGTGAAAGGGCGAAAATATTCAGGTATACATTAAATCATTGTATATGTGATATATGTATGTCATTAACATCATATGCTATCCCAGTTGCTATCACAGAAATATAAGAAAATTTTGAAATATATTTCAACATTTCCAAAACCAAATTACTGCATTTATATGGGTAGATAAAGTAATTAAATTTTCATCTCCTGAATTTTAACAACTTTACTCCAGTATTATGACATGGGCAATGTTTACACATCATGAGACAAGGTATCGATCATAATTTACCGTCTGAGTGATGTAACTCAGGTATGTAGTGATCCTTGATCTCTTGTACAAATTTCTTCCAGGTCTCTATCATTACACTCTGAGGAAGGGCTTCTATAACTTCACCAAACCTGAACAAAGAAACAAACAGTCTTCCTAAATTATCATGAGTCCAGGAAATAATATGGTTACTATGGAACAGTCTTCCTATAATTATCATGAGTCCAGGAAATAATATGGTTACTATGGAACAGTCTTCCTATAATTATCATGAGTCCAGGAAATAATATGGTTACTATGGAACAGTCTTCCTATAATTATCATGAGTCCAGGAAATAATATGGTTACTATGGAACAGTCTTCCTATAATTATCATGAGTCCAGGAAATAATATGGTTACTATGGAACAGTCTTCCTATAATTATCATGAGTACAGGAAATAATATGGTTACTATGGAACAGTCTTCCTATAATTATCATGAGTACAGGAAATTATATGGTTACTATGGAACAGTCTTTCTATAATTATCATGAGTACAGGAAATAATATGGTTACTATGGAACAATCTTCCTATAATTATCATGAGTACAGGAAATAATATGGTTACTATGGAACAGTCTTCCTATAATTATCATGAGTACAGGAAATAATATGGTTACTATGGAACAATCTTCCTATAATTATCATGAGTCCAGGAAATAATATGGTTACTATGGAACAATCTTCCTATAATTATCATGAGTCCAGGAAATAATATGGTTACTATGGAACAATCTTCCTATAATTATCATGAGTACAGGAAATAATATGGTTACTATGGAACAATCTTCCTATAATTATCATGAGTACAGGAAATAATATGGTTACTATGGAACAGTCTTCCTATAATTATCATGAGTACAGGAAATAATATGGTTACTATGGAACAGTCTTCCTATAATTATCATGAGTCCAGGAAATAATATGGTTACTATGGAACAGTCTTCCTATAATTATCATGAGTCCAGGAAATAATATGGTTACTATGGAACAGTCTTCCTATAATTATCATGAGTCCAGGAAATAATATGGTTACTATGGAACAGTCTTTCTATAATTATCATGAGTCCAGGAAATAATATGGTTACTATGGAACAGTCTTCCTATAATTATCATGAGTACAGGAAATAATATGGTTACTATGGAACAGTCTTCCTATAATTATCATGAGTACAGGAAATTATATGGTTACTATGGAACAGTCTTCCTATAATTATCATGAGTACAGGAAATAATATGGTTACTATGGAACAATCTTCCTATAATTATCATGAGTACAGGAAATAATATGGTTACTATGGAACAGTCTTCCTATAATTATCATGAGTACAGGAAATAATATGGTTACTATGGAACAGTCTTCCTATAATTATCATGAGTACAGGAAATAATATGGTTACTATGGAACAATCTTCCTATAATTATCATGATTACAGGAAATAATATGGTTACTATGGAACAGTCTTCCTATAATTATCATGAGTACAGGAAATAATATGGTTACTATGGAACAATCTTCCTATAATTATCATGAGTACAGGAAATTATATGGTTACTATGGAACAGTCTTCCTATAATTATCATGATTACAGGAAATAATATGGTTACTATGGAACAATCTTCCTATAATTATCATGAGTACAGGAAATAATATGGTTACTATGGAACAATCTTCCTATAATTATCATGATTACAGGAAATAATATGGTTACTATGGAACAGTCTTCCTATAATTATCATGAGTACAGGAAATAATATGGTTACTATGGAACAATCTTCCTATAATTATCATGAGTACAGGAAATAATATGGTTACTATGGAACAGTCTTCCTATAATTATCATGAGTACAGGAAATTATATGGTTACTATGGAACAATCTTCCTATAATTATCATGAGTACAGGAAATAATATGGTTACTATGGAACAATCTTCCTATAATTATCATGAGTACAGGAAATAATATGGTTACTATGGAACAATCTTTCCTATAATTATCATGAGTACAGGAAATAATATGGTTACTATGGAACAATCTTCCTATAATTATCATGAGTACAGGAAATAATATGGTTACTATGGAACAATCTTCCTATAATTATCATGAGTACAGGAAATAATATGGTTACTATGGAACAATCTTCCTATAATTATCATGAGTACAGGAAATAATATGGTTACTATGGAACAGTCTTCCTAAATTATCTTGAATACGAGAAATAATATGTTTACTATGAAAACTTCAACGCTTCTAAAACCTGAAAAAATTGAACGGTCTTTCTAAATTATAATGAATGACATATCAGCAATAAGTACATCAGCTTTAAGCCTTGATGGAACCTAAGCTGATTTTTGTGAGAAACTTTGCCAGTTTACTTGCATAAGGCCAGTGGTTTCTTCTCGGGTACATTGTAACTGGTTCTTTCATTCACCAAGAAAACTTGGACACCAGTACATAACTGAAAAATTGTTTGAGTGTGGCATTAAACACCATTCAAAATTCGAATCTTCAATGATAAATTTTCCCACAGGACTTTACATTGCTGTTACAGTTATTTCCCCTTTGCTAGATTTTTCTTAGCAACAAACATGTCCACAACAAAAGAATGCTATAAACCCAGCATACAGTCAGCAATAAAATTATTGAAAATAGTAAAGTGTTATGTATTTATTTAGGTTTAAATCAAGAGTTGGACATGTTTTGTACTAAATCTATAATGGTTTTTTCCCTTGTGAACTGTTTCTGTAGTGTTTTCAGGAAAGTTATGAATATGAATGATTTCTCAAACAAATGAATTATTCTTAGTTCTTTAAAAAAAAAGATATTTCTGTAGGAGTTTTTTTACTTACGATACAGAAAACTGATCTTCCAGATCCATTACTTTCAAATTTGAACAAGTGCGTGCTGTAGTAAGAATATAATTGATCCATTTTGGTATGTGCCGTAATTTAGCATATCTTTTTACCATTGTTGACAGAAAAGATCCCAAAACTACTTTGACCTCGCTGTCGGCATTCTAAAACAGTGAACATGAGACTTTAAAGACTTAGTATGCTTAACATTGATATAGTTCAATAATAACATACAGCACATGATAATAAATACAAATACAGTGGAACTTGTATATAAAGACCCCCTTAGGGACACAACAAAACTAGTCTTTATAGGGAGGTGGTCTTTATATAGAGGTTGATTTGTACACAATTAGTACTATTGGGAACAGTAAAAACAGTCTTTACGACCAGGTGGTCTTCATACATGTTATACACAGGAAGTTGCTAAAGGAGGTTCTACTGCACTTCCAAAATCAACCACAGATGTAGAGACGACATAGAATGCATGATTTCCAACCAATCTAAATACATTTAATTTTTATTTCTTTTAACTCATGAATAAGTAGATGAATGGTGCTCTCACAGATCTGAGTAATCTCCCATATCTTGATCAGTGGAGCACCAGATTCATATACCAGAGATCCCATAATCAAACACCTAAATAGCATGCAGGGGCAGAAAATGCTCTAGCAATGAAATTATTCCAAGTTTTGATAGTCATTCTATTTTAAGAGAAAAAAACAAACAGAAATGAGGTCCTGATCAAAATTAGATATTAAGAAATCTCCTTTGTGGAAAAACAGAAAATCAAAATAGCTAATTCTTACCATTACTGGCCCACTGAGCCAAGTATATTCTAGAACGTTGGTTATTTTTGGTTCTAAAATCTGATGATTTAGCAACAATAAGGATTCCAAACTTTGATACAGTCCCTTTGTTCTGAAAAGCACAATCTAAGAGATATAAAATTATGAAAAATATTTTCAGGCTTTGCTATAAATGAGGAAGAATATCCAATGTTGATCAGTGCACAGTGCATAAATGACATGCTTCGATATGAAGGATATTTCTCATAACCTGAAAAGTGTATATACACAATGAAACCTATCTTGAGAGATCATCTTTTCTGCCACTGAAGTGTGGTCTCTCAAGACAAAGGACATCTCAAAAGAGTTTTATTTATAGAGATATTTAACAGATTAGTTTTCAGAATATGGTCTCTGATGACAGGTGGTCTTTCACCACAGTGGTCTCTCAAGACAGATTCTACAATATATAATTAGCTACTGCAATAATTACAACAGTATAAGAAACACTTATGTATTGGTTTTATCACACCTGTATAAATCACTTATCCATTGCATTATCTCACCTGCAGTAATATTTTATATATTGATATAACCCTACCTACAGATACCACTTATACATTGGTATATCACACTTGTTTATCACACCTGTAGAAATCACCTTACCTGTTACAGGTGAGAAGGACATCCAACACATGTCTGTAGACCTTTAACTGTACACCACCTGCAGCATTATCTTCAGCCTGACTATAAACATCAGCTCTGTAAACTGTCTGTAAAATTGTATGTAACACAAGCAACACATCAGATTCCTCTATTGACCCACAGAGGGCAGCACTTTCCTGTTTCAGTCCAATCAAAGCACAGAGATGAAGAAATAACCAATGTGAAGTTTGGTTGTTACTACCAGAACTGAAATAAAGTGAATGAGACCCCAAATTTAGATCCCTAAGGGTATCACTTAAATGTTCAGCAATACTCAAATACTTACAGCAGTATACAGATGAATATTTCTATTATTTTTAGAAATTGGGGACATTTCAGAGTTTACTATCAGAATTTTTTTGAACTTTGAATGTGGTTTCATGTCAAATGTCAGCCAACACAAGTTTTTACATGCTAATTTTGCGTGAAATCAAAAGTATAATTTCAGACATTTGAATGGGAAATTATACCTGTGGTCGGAGTAACTGGATATTGATTATCTGTATTATAAAAAAATGAATACAGGGACGGTAAACGATGGTACTATGTAAATTAAAAGATTAAAACTGTTTTGTGCACACTGTTTACAATTCACCGAGTATTCATTATTACATCACTACAGTGACACTGTAGTGACGTAATGTTTACCGTCAGTGAGACGTTCTATCACGGAGCATGGCTTACTTACAAACATAAGTCTATGGTATTTATGGTCAATTTTTCAGCAATGAAATTGCTTGAATTGAAAAAATTACATAATTTAATTCTACAAGTTTACACAAAAATATTTTTTTTACTTTACACACAACACTATGCAATGTCATGTGAATGAATGACAGTGTTTACACGAAAAATAACAATAAAACAAACAAACAAACAAACCATTTGAGGGACAGAAAAGTTTGATAGAATTCTGGCAGGTACTCTAGTACAACTTTCTGGAGTTCATCTGGTGCAATGTACTTCCATGTCTGACCCTGCTTCTGTCAAAAAAGTAACAGATTAGGTCTGCATTTGAAAATAATTATTGCATTTCAAAAAAAGTTACTTTCATACTTGTGCAAAAAAGCTTGTAATATTTAGATTCTTTGTAAAATATGAATTACATATTTATTAGCTAGTTAATTTGCGGTATCACACTCTCTAGCCAATTTATTTCTCTTTTGTTCAATGGGTTTGTTCCTGAAACCATCAGTTCTGACAGTACTTACTGTGTGTCCCAGCAAACCTGGAAATTGGTTTTTAGTTTACATAAAAAAAAACATCAAATTATCAATAAAACTGCTATTTTATTTAACGATGGTCAAAGTCATAAACAATTTGCATTTCAATATGAAGGAGACCCTCAAACACGCGGGATCCTAGTTAAATCCTTTATGATTTCTGAACTCGATAAGCAATAATGGCAGCAGCCATTGTTGATTTTCATAGGATAAGGCAAAATTATGTTTATTGGGATGTACACATCTCATCACGCTTATGTCATTGATGACATTGGATTAAAAATACTAGAACAGCAACCCTGCACATGAATTTACTCCTCCTTTGACCTGTGCACATGTACTTTGTATGTAAACATCCGGTTTTATTTCCATGTCAGGTCAATGAATAGAATTTAGCAATTTGTTCTTTACATTTAAGATTTACTTTACCATATGTTGAAGTGTATTCAATGTGGATAAGAGTTTATGTCTATAGTTATGTCTGATGGCTATGTGTATATGTTTCCATGTGACAACATTGCCACAAAATATTTACAAAAAAAAAAAACTTTCAAAATTTGCTGGCACATACAGTAGGCCAAGGTAAGCATGATTTACTATAAAACTAGTACAATGTGTAAGTCACAGTGATGGCTTCTCCATTTCAAAGCTTACCAATCACTACCATTTGTTAGGTACAGAAAATGTGGTCACTGAAAACAGGTGGTATCTCAACAGAGGTCTTAGAGATATTGAACTGAATAGTTTTCAGAATGTTGTCTCTCAAGACAGGTGATCTTTAACAACAGTGGTTTCTCAAGACAGGTGGTCTTTCACAACAGTGGTCTCTCAAGACAGGTGATCTTTCACAACAGAGGTCTCTCAAAACAGGTGGTCTTTCACAACAGTGATCTCTCAAGACAGGTGGTCTTTCACAACAGTGGTCTCTCAAGACAGGTGATCTTTCTTTCACAACAGTGGTCTCTTAAGACAGGTGATCTTTGTCTTTCACAACAGTGGTCTCTCAAGACAGGTGGTCTTTCACAACAGTCTTCTCTCAAGACAGGTGATCTTTCACAACAGTGATCTCTCATCACAGGTGATCTTTAACAACAGTGGTCTCTTAAGACAGGTTGTCTTTCACAACAGTGGTCTCTCAAGACAGGTGGTCTTTCACAACAGTGGTCTCTCAAGACAGGTGATATTTCACAACAGTGATCTCTCATCACAGGTGATCTTTAACAACAGTGGTCTCTCAAAACAGGTGGTCTTTCACAACAGTCTTCTCTCAAGACAGGTGGTCTTTCACAACAGTCTTCTCTCAAGACAGGTTCTACTGTACCAGTTTATTACATAGCCAGGTGAAGTTACTATGCACTTATCCAAATAAATAAGTTAAAATTGCAAGACCAAAACAAATACAACGGAACAAAGAATATGTCAAATGAAAGCTTTTTCAATAAATTTTCTCAGCTTTTACTTTAGAAATCTTGAAGACTTCCCGGCATTATTATTTATTACAATGGAGAGTGCAATAAAAGCTCAGAGTTAAGCAATTAAGGCTGTAACTATGATGTACTTACTTGTCATTAAGTAAAGAACAATACCAACAGACCTGTACACAATATAATAAAACAATAAATACATCCTTATGTAAATCTGGAAACTTTTACAAAACATCGGTTCTAGATTTATTTGCAAGATTATACTTTTACAATTATAAATGTCCATTTCATCATACTATTATTGTACATCATTACATCATACTCCATCATACCTGTTATTGTACATCATTACAAAAGTTTCCACCTGTACACTCATGTCCATTTTGTCATACCTGTTATTGTACATCATTACAAAAGTTTCCACCTGTACACTCATGTCCATTTTGCCATACCATTACATAAGTTCCCACCTATACACTCATATCCATTTGTCATACCTGTTTTTTTTACATAATTACGTTTTTTACATAATTACATAAGTTCCCACCTGTACACTCATGTCAATTTCATCATACACATTACAAAATTATTGTACATCATACATCATTACAAAAAGTGTCCATTTTGCCATACCTGTACATCTCATATGTTCCACTTCCATTTGTCATACCTGTTATTGTACACATTACATTACAAAAGTCATTCCATCATTACAAAAGTTTCCACCTGTACACTCATGTTCTGATAAGAACTCACAATAAACAATAGTTTTCTTGAAATAAAACCCAACAACATTGAATTGTGCCTTTCAAATTTACTTTCTTAGTTCAGTATCAGGTTAGAAAATTAAGTGTGAAATCTATTTTCGTGAGCGAGAGCTCTCATGAAATTACGCGTAAATAAAATTCTCACAAATAAAACTGAATTTACAGTATTTACAGGCAGGTGGCATTTGTCTTCATACAAGTTGTTTTCTCTGATTTTGGTGAAATTTGCAATCAAATAATACCAAACAAAAATTGCACCAACCATCTATAAAAGTTTGCACGCAAATTATACTACCTGAATACAAAAGCTTAGAATTTACCTTCCGATCCAAGAGGTTGGAAAAGACAGTGAACATATTCTCCATAATCTTAGGTGGTTGTGACCTGGTTTCTGTTTGTCCATACAAACTCTGCAGGTATTTTTCATAACTAGGTAGATGTTCCCTGTCAAAATTATTGAAGTAAAACTAATGATAATGATAAATTCATTAAAGTGAATGCAAAACCAGAGGTAAAACACTTCCACTGCTACTAAAATCAGGGTTCGAAAAATTGGTATAAATGCACTCGCCCAAAGGGCGAGTGATTACATGATTTCCACTCGGCCGAACTGATTTTGCACTTGCTAAACTATGAAACCATAGTATTTCAAAGTAGATGTGTTATGAGTGTATAAAATCTTCTTCAAAGTAAATAGATCTTACATGTAAATGACTTAACAGATTAGATACTCTTTATTTGACAAATTGTCATTTTTTCTAATCAAGTACTTATTACAAAGGAAAAACCACAACTTTTGTATGCTCTTATTTTAAGTTTTTAGAATTCAAATTCTCGACTGAAATTTTGGTTGCCCGCCAAGAAAATCTGGTTGCCCGCAAAGAAAATAATATTTTATTTAATTTTGTGTTTTTTAAATTTATTGTTATTTCAATAGATATTTTTATACTATACATACAATGTACTGACATCTAAATTAACTGTAAATGCATCATTATTATAACAATTATTAATTACTATTATTACTATTTTATTATGTTGCTGCTACCAGGAATGTCTTTAAATAAATGTAAATTACAAAAGTAAGTTTTCACTATTGTTAGATGAAAACAATAGTCATCCATTTCTATGAATTTCATTAAAACTTTTATTATTTTTACTTTTATCATTCACTTACATTTAATTCAGATTTTAAAACTTTTTTTGAAACATTGTAGAGTGTTATGATTATTTTACCAAATCCTGAAATTCAGGTTCGTTTGGTATTGGTTCTTTTATTTACACACATCCAACTTCCACTTCCTCCACAAACTGCAAGCATTAGCAGTCAATACACGATGTGTTCTGTGACAATTTCGGCCATGAGGTAAAGACTAACGTGTTTAATTGTCAATAAAATAATTATTTAAGTTTCTAATTGTTTTTTGTAATGTATTTTCAACTAAAAATAGAAGGAAACGATCACTGTCCAATCTTAAAGGAAATCCGGATTTTCAGTACGGCGTCAGTGGGCCTACTCGCCAAACGGGCGAGTTCATTGTCAAAATTTACTCGCCCAAAATGATATCTTACTCGCCAATGCGAGTGGGCGAGTGGATTTTTCGAACCCTGAAAATGTATGCTTTATTTTGCTATTGATTAATTTCAACAATTTATTTATATGAGCCACTGGCTGATGAATGATTGGTCCTTACGATATAACCAATGAAATGCAAGAAAATAAGGAATTTCATATGACATAACATTTCTCATTTTGTTGATTTTTTGCACCAGAAAAAAGAACTGCTCTTTCCTTTGCTCAATATCATATTTTTCAAATTCACATATTTCACATATTTCACATATTCACATATTCACATATTTCACATATTTCACATATTCACATATTTCACATATTTCCCATATTTCACATATTTCACATATTTCACAAATTCACATATTTCACATATTTCACATATTCACATATTTCACATATTTCACATATTGCTATTTCACATATTCACATATTTCACATATTCACATATTCACATATTTCACATATTTCACATATTCACATATTTCACATATTTCACATATTCACATATTTCCCATATTTCCCATATTTCACATATTCACATATTTCACAAATTCACATATTTCACATATTTCACATATTTCCCATATTTCCCATATTTCACATATTTCACATATTCACAATTTCCCCCAAAGTTGGACCCTTTTCTCAGCTGTTAGCTCATATTGATCATGCAATGATTGCTAGCTATAGCTCGGTCAAAAAGAACAGGAGGTCAAAGTTTAATTCCCAATACCAAGTTAGGTAATACCAGATTTCTATAAAAACATGGAAAAGGTAATGACTGCTCTTTCCCCAAAAGGGGGGGGGCTTACTGTCTACAACATTAATACTGTTGAATTATGGGAAGGAATCCATGTGCCAGTCTATCTGCAAAGGACACCTTACCTTGGTGGAACTATCTAGTACTCACTGGTCTCTTCCTGTCAATGGTAAGAGCCCCTGGCACATAACATACAAAGTGAAAGTCACAGGTCCTATGTATGAGACTTTAAGCTTATGTCACTTGTCACAGCAGACCCTTGCTGTATTGGCATTAGTCAATAGCATACATAAAAATTTTTCGTACTTCACCTTTACCTGGTGATTTCTCAATATACATGAAAAATACTTGACAATACCAAAACAACAATGCAAGATTGATATTATAATAGTTTTTTAGCAATATATATCTTTAGATTTTTATATGAATCAATATTTGTATATACAGTGAAATCTCTTTTTGTCAAAATTGGATGAGCCCAAATGCCGGTTATATATCGAAGATAAATGGACGGTCCCAATTTTGATTGATAAATAAATATATGTTAATTAAAATTTTGGTTATCTCTAATTCCGCATATCCTGAAGTTATAGAGGTTGTCCTTTGAAGTTCGAGACAACAAGGTCACTGTGGTGTATTTACTTACAGCATGTAGTGTCAGTAAGATACTAGTGGCTAGTATAAATATAATGGACATTTATTCAATTTAAGTTCTTGTATTTCCAAGGCATTTTTTCTTCAGAGTTGCCTCCCATCATCCTTACCACTTAAAAGATACTGACATCATTTGTTTTGTTTAACAAGACAAATCTTTATAAATTTTCAAATAAGAGTTTACAAAAGCAATAGTTGCTAATACACAAACATACTTATCAAACAGAGCTTGCTGAAGAACTCCTTTGACATTTTCTATACAAGGCTTGACTTCATCTGAAGCAGTCAAGGACTGACACACATTCTCCAACACTAACACTGGGAACAAAAGTTTTTCTGACACTGCCTGCAGAACCTGAAATCAAAATACATTCATGTGATTGTTATAAACAAGTGTCCCAAAATGTGGCTAATTCTGGCAGGGATATAAAGTCAACATGCATTTGTTATGCTGTCTAACAATACTGCAACTGTCATTGAATAAACATTTAAAATCATCTCAATTCATAAAATTATCCTAATAAATGAAATGATCTCAGTACATGAAATAATCCCATTAGATGAAATGATCCCAGTACATGTACATGAAATAATATCAGTAAATGACATGATCCCAGTACATGAAATGATCCCAGTACATGACATGATCTAAATACATGAAATGATCCCATTACAGGAAATGATCCCAGTACATGAATTTGCCACAGTACAAAAATGATCCCAGTACAATAAATGATCCATTACATGGAATGATCCAATTACAGGATATGATCCCAGTACATGAATTTACCCCAGTACATAAAATGATCCCAGTACAACAAATGATCCAAGTATATAAAATGATCCCAATACATGAACTTATCCTAGTACATGAAATGATCCCAACAAAATGAAATGACCCAATACATGAGATAATCCCAGTACATGAAATGTTCCCAATACATGTAATGACCCAATACATGAAATGTTCCAAATACATGTAATGACCTAATACATGAAATGTTCCCAATACATGTAATGACCCAATACATGAAATGTTCCCAGTACATGAAATGATAGCAGTACATGAAATGTTCCCAATACTAGTAATGACTCCAATACATGAAATGTTCCCAATACATGTAATGACCCAATACATGAAATGATAGCAGTACATGAAATGTTCCCAATACTAGTAATGACTCCAATACATGAAATGTTCCCAATACATGTAATGACACAATACATGTAATGACCCTAATAAATGAATGTGACCCAACACATGTAATGACCCCAATACATGTAATGATCCCAATACATGAAATGACTGAATACATGTAATGACCCCAATGCATGTAATGATCCCAATACATGTAATGATCCCAATACATGAAATGACTG